>JAMKCH010023466.1:0-126162 GCA_023653785.1 Ophioderma brevispina
TAAAATGGCAAAATAAAAGGGGCTGCAACCATATTCCTTCTAACTGGTATGCTACAAAATACCTCAGGTATATCATTTGCATTAAAGTTAAAGAACTTGATATCACACTGTAATACATGCTTAAGATTTTGCTTTTAAAATGTTTGATTTAATGTATCAGATATAAATAAGCATTGCATTTTAAAATGACACCTACGTACACTGTTAAAATGTTCAGTAAATTAACGTCGTTTTGACTGGCAGCTAGTACTCACAACAGTTAACCCTCGTCTTACCAAGGGGGGGGGGGTGGTTACCACCCCCCCCCCCCCAAAAAAAAAAAAAAAAAAAAAAAAAAAAAAAAAAAAAAAAAAAAAAAAAAAAAAAAAAAAAAAAAAAAAAAAAAAGCGCTAAAACGCTAAAAAAATCGTAAAAAGCGTCTAGGTAATCGTTCTTTCATCCTTTCCGGTCATTTTAGCGAAAAAAATGTGAAGGTAGCACCTTCACCGGGGTTAGGGTATGCCGTCAAAGTCGAAGCGTAAGGGGGGGGGGTGGTTGCCACCCAAAGATATTTTATGGTGGATTTTTGAAAATATTATACACAGTATGGCTCTAAAACTCTTTGTTTATGTAAAACAAGCCAATTGCCATCATTTAGAGCTGAAAACCGCACGAAAATCCGATATTCCTACGTTTTTTAGCGCAAAATTGGATTTTCGCCTATTTTCTATGGAAAATGCCAATTTTGCCGACTCGCGGACTTGATGACGTCATTATGACGCCATACTAGGTATGTTGGTACTTATTTTTGGTATCAATGGAAAGAGGAGGACCATAGCTATCCACTGGTATCAAAATCATAAGCATCGGGTGCTTTATAAAAAAAATTTCGAGGGGGGGTGGTAACCACCCCCCCCCCCTTGGTAAACCGTGTTACAAAAAAAGGCTTGGTAAGACTAGGGTTAAAACGACTTTTTTACATTTTTTGCCCGTTTTGAGTCCCTTTTTACAGTTATTTACACGTTTCGAGTCCCGGCTGACAGTAAAAACAAAGTTTTAAGAACATTTTTAATAGTGTATAATGTGAACTTTCAAGTGAGGGATTCTGGTCATGAGTTTTCTGCATGATCAAAAAATTTTAGCAAAAGTGCCCAGTAAACCAACTTCTCTGTGTAACTGATTGATGACCTTCGTTCCAGAATAACTTCATTTCTGAATAAGGTACATAACTGTAATTTTGATATGACTAACGTGTGTTATTAGGTCAAATTTGTAGAAAAAATTGGCTTAATTGATGATTTAGTTCTGGAAATATCAATGGAACATTAGATACGAATATTTCATATTTTGGTTAAAAATGCAAAAAAAATGTGATTTTTCCTCAAATTTGCACCTTAAATAATTCTTAAACTCACAAATTTTGATATCAGCGTGTAGATAATGTAATTCTCTTTCAGATGACACAAATTGCGTTCCAGTTGAAGATCGCAATCAAAAGTTACGGCTAAAATCGGTTCGTTAGTCAAATCGGCGGCCATTTGGACGCCATCTTGGATTTCTATTTTTTCGCAATCGTTAAAAATAATCCAACATCAGTTTTCTGATGCCCAAGATGTTCCCCTACTTGAATCTAGTCACCAAAATTTTAGAGCAGCCCGGGCAAAAATATTTCAGTTTCAAGATCGTTGGCTCCCTAACTAAAAGGATCTTTTTGGAGGCCAGTGGTCTACCTTAGCTTCGTAGGAAGAGGAACGTGATAAGGCTGCGCAACAAGCTGCTAAGAAGTCTGCCAGTAATTAGTCTAGAGGTTCCTCTAAGTCTAGAGCTTCCAGATACAAGCCTTATGATTATGGTTACCGCAGAAGGTCTTCCGCCTCTAACACGCCTGCCAAGAGAGGAAATAGAGGTTCCTTTCGGAAATCAAGCTACAAGTTTAAAGATAGTAAACCTAACTACAGAGGCTCTAGACAGTATCAGAATTATTCCTCCTACTCCAGACGTAGAGGCGCCCGACGTGGCGCGAGTAGTAGAGGAAAGAACTATTGACTCTTTTCTACCCATGATGAAAGTCAGATTTTGTACTACACCTATTCCAAAAGAGACATCAAAGGCTATGATTCTAAGAGACGAGATAAAGGAGTTATTAAGGAAAACTGCCAATCTTCTTCCTGGCTCCAAATAAAACAGGAGATCTCAGACCGATTATCAACCTACGTCCTCTCAACAGGTTTATTCGTCCGAGACACTTCAGGATGGAAATCCTTTCAGTCGTCATCAAGGACTTGAAGAAAGACTGGTTTGGCGCAACACTGGCTGGACTTAAAAGACGCCTACCTCCACGTTCCAGTTTTTCCTCCTCATCAACAATGGCTTCGCTTCCGGTTCAACAACCAGTCCTACCAGTTTCGTGTTTTGCCATTCGGACTTTCAACTGCACCCCTTAACTTTACAAGATTGGTAAAAACAGTAGCAGAACATCTGAGAAGGAAGGGAATTCAGATCTTCGTCTACCTCGGATTGGTTGATTGTTGCTCCAAACAGGTCAAGCCTGCTAAGAAAGCCTTTGTAATGACGACTGTAAAAGAATTGGGTTTCATGATAAACCTAAAGAAGTCAAGCCTTACTCCGAGCCAGAAACCAGAGTTTCTGGGAGCTATCTTAGACTTAAAGAAAACCAGAGCCTTTCCAACCGAAGAAAGGATTTCGAAGTTAGTCGAGTGCGTCCAGCTATTAAATCCCGAAGAAGAGTTTTTCTCCGGCCCACTTATGCTCCTTTGTCTAGGAATGTTAGCAAGTCTTGTGTATCTACTACCCTTCTGCAGACTCAGAATGAGTTTACTTCAACTCCACCTTCGAGGTTTTTTCAGGGATTGCCGTCACGACCTCCACCGTCTTGTTCCTTTGAACCCAAAGATAGTGAAGCATCTACGATGATTCAGCAACTCTACGAACCTAATGGTGGGAAAAGATTTCCAAGAAATCCCACACCAAATAGTTATTACAACAGATGCTTCGAAACTAAGTCCCACAAGATAAGAGTGTGTGGTTGAAGGTTCTAAGCGATTCTGACAGATGATATTTGGAAAATCAGTGAAGATAAGATCAGACAATTCCACTGTTGTTGCCTACATAAACCACCCAAGAGTATCCTCATGTGCACTGTAACCATCCGCCTCCTCACTTGGTGCAAGAATCATTCAATTTCTCTGAAGGCGGAATATCTCCCTGAATTATCAATGTTGTTGTAGACAGTCTTTCCAGAGGAAGATCGGCCAAGATGATGGCTTACTCAGAATCAACTGTGGAGTGGCATCTGAACAGCCGAATTTGCCAATTGATTTTTCAAAGAATATACAGGCCCATGATAGATTTATTCGCAAACAGGACCAATCACCAACTCCCAACTTATTGCACGTGGCTGGCGGACGAGAAAGCCTGGGTGAGAGACTGCTTTACCATGAGTTGGGGCAATCAGATTGCTTACTCTTTTCCGCCGATAACAACACTAGCAAGGGTCCTGACAAAACTACAGCAATCAAATTCATGCAGGATGCTGCTTGTAGCCCCATTTTGGCCACGTCAGGTTTGGTTCCTGAGGATGGTCAGCATGTTGGAAGATTATGCAAGACTGATTCCTGTAAGGCAAAACCTGCTGTTAGACGGAAAAAACAAGAGTGTCACTCCAGACTAAGAACTCTTCACTTGACTGTGTGGCCTCTCTCAAGCTCGCCTTCAAACGCAAAGGCTTTTCAGAAGAAGCTGCCTCCTTGGCGGCAGGAGCTAGAAGAAAATCAACCTCCATTATCTACATTAGTAGACTTCGACGCTTCAACATCTGGCGTAAGAAATCCAAGGTTGATCCTCATACAGCCTCTGTAGGAGATGTGGCCAATTTCCTGACTTCATTATTTCAAGAAAAACTTCAGCCTTCCACCATTCAGAAACTACTTGTCAGCAATTTCAACGATTCATGATAAACCTGACATGATTAGAGAAGATAAGTCTTTCAGATCTCATCAAGGGAATATTGAATGAACGACCTACCGTTAGAAGGCTCGCTCCTTCTTGGGATCTCCCGTTCTTCAATACATCGCTAATGAACCACTTGAGCCGTTGGATAAAGCTTCACTTTATGATTTAACAAGAAAGACTGCATTCCTTCTTATGGCTGCTTCTACTAGAAGATGTTCAGAAACCCATGCATTATCTATTGACAAGAAGTATATGAGGTTCTCCGACTCCAATAATGTCACTCTCCGCCGCGTGCTGGTTTTATGGCCAACTGCCGCGTGCTGGTTTTATGGGTTACTGGAGATCCTGAAGATAAATGTTGGCGCCCAGTCAGGGCTCTTAGACACTATTACCACCGTACTGCCTTCTTAAGAAAATCTCTGGATTCTTCAATTTCTGAGTCTTTTCATTACAACAACAAATCCTCACAAACCTAAACAAACTTTAACACGCTGGGTCACTTCCCTCCTCTCTGACGCTTTAAAAGTGAAAGCCTCGTCACTGGACAGTAACATCGCCCTTAACCCGCAGGCAACATCTGGGGCTTTTCACTTAGGAGTAAACATTAATGAAATTATAGAAGCAGCAGGATGGAGGACGCCGACGTTCCAGAACGTATACATGAAAGACGTCCTTACAAGTAATCAAATCGTTCTAAATGCTTTTAGTACATCAGCCCAGAAGGGTTTGATCAGACGAACGAGGTACCAATATCTGAACATGGGAAAATTCAGAGAAAAATATAACTTTTGCAAATATGAAAGTCTGCCGGAGACCCGCCGCTGTGTGTGGCCCTGGGGGGAGGGGTTAAGTTACTATGGGGGTCAAATGTTCAGACTTCATTGGAGCAAATCACCGGGACGACTTACGAATTTTGCCCCCTCTGGCGGGACGACTTGGAATTTCGCCCCCTCTGGATTGACTGCATCGGTACGCCACTGGTGGAAAGGTATTAGGTATCATGGCCCCTCCATATCCAGATGTACAACAAACTTATATAGTTGAAACCTACTTGCAGACCCATTCAGAGACAGTTTGCCTTGCAGTTCCCACAAGCAAACCGTGCACCTTGCAAACAGGTTATTATAGCAATGGTCAAGAAATTCCTTGACTATGGAACCACCAAGAACCGACAACATGAAGCATCAGGAAGGACTGCCAGGTCCCAAGCTAACATTGCTCGAGTGAGACAAGCTCTGACAATGAACCCAAGAATTGAGCTGAAACGTTGGCTCATTCTTAGAACTTGTCTCACTCGAGCAATGTACAGTTAGCTTGGGACAAAAAAAAAAAAAAAAAAAAGAAGGGTTTGATCAGACGAACGAGGTACCAATATCTGAACATGGGAAAATTCAGAGAAAAATATAACTTTTGCAAATATGAAAGTCTGCCGGAGACCCGCCGCTGTGTGTGGCCCTGGGGGAGGGGTTAAGTTACTATGGGGGTCAAATGTTTAAACTGAACTGTTCTAAAACTAATATAATGTAGCTCAAAAAAAATATTTTTTAGAAATGTTTAATGATACTGATTCCAAATATGAAATGCTTTTGCCCTTTCGGCATCATCTTCTTGTTATAATGGAAGGGGTACAAAATTCCCTGTAGGACTCTAAGGGGATGGGGACATTACACCCCTCCCTATTAAGAGGAACCAACCCTATGCAAAATAAAAGGTATATTTTGAATCAGTATCATTAAATATTTTTTTTTGGATATTTTTTTACAAAGAAATCTTGGTATTACAAACATTGACCTTTCTTGAATAAACAAATGACCTTTAGCCTATTTTCCCAAATATCTTACACAGGAAGCACCACACACATGTGACCCAATTGACTTTTTTACTCCTGGTAATTTGAGCTATATTTGAGATTTAGAGCAGTTTAAACATTTTACCCCTATATTAACTTTACCCCTCTCCTGGGGCCACACGCAGCAGCGGGTCTCCGGCAGACTTTCATATTTGCAAAAGTTATATATTTTTCTCTGAATTTTCCCCCGTTCAGATATTGGTACCTCATTCGTTTGATCAAAACCTTCTGGGCTGATGGTCTACTTGTGGTTTTAATCTTCCCTGTATAAAACTCTCATCATTGTTTTGGCAAATTCAGAAAAAAGCTTACAGATAGAACAAGGCGCTCTGCCTGAGTGGAATTTATTGAACTTGCTATTGGAAGGCTGCAAGCACAATGGAACATAGGCCAGGTGGAATAGAGCCATCAAATTAGGTGCTTGATAAAATGAATTTTTGCTATTGCTCTTTCTTTAGTTTTAGGGAGGGGGAATATGCTTCACTCCTCACATGATTTCTGCCTAATATGATCTGTGACAATATTTGTATCAGACATGTGAACCAGTGAATGAGGTTGGTAGAGCGCCTTGAACAAGGCCAGGGGCGGATCCAGGATTTGAAAAACGTCAAAATTACCGGGGGGCTGAAAGGCTGTAACTGGTCCAAAATAGCTCAAAATGGGCTGATTTTGCAAGAATTTGCAGAATTACTGGGAGGCGCGCGCCCCCTCCGCCCCTCCCTGGATCCGCGCCCGAAGGCCAACATATGTATAGAAAATTCCCGTGTTCGGAATAAGGAACCATCGGATAAACAAACATTTGGAATAAGGAACCTTTGGAATAATGAACAGCAACCAAATAAAGACAAAAATACCAGAACTCGACCCCGGTTGAAAATCATAGTCAGCGGAGCCATAGTCGAGCTTCATAGACAAAAAACGGAATAAAGGTGAAACTAATGTTGGAACTTGCATGAAGCGTCAACTGAACGAGTGCCAATTATTTATGTTGTAGCCGGACTGCGAGTACGGTGGACTATAATTAGTCAACACCTGGCCTCTCGTACCTAGGCACGAGATTTTAACCATGGACCACAGAGGCTGTGTTTACGTATCGAGAACAAGCGCTTGTACTTCAGTCTGTATTTAGAGTTTTAAGCGGCCGTTATTATACGCATGTATAGAAGAACCATAACATGTTTCTATAAAACATTTCTTCAAAAATGGCACAGAAAAAGTGCACCACTTTCGTGTAACCAGAAACCACACCAATTTTCATCATCCCACCACAATTTTCGTGATTTGACCTGGAAGATCTTCAAAATTTCCAGCAAAAACGGATACTCAAAATATTGACTACACCAAGTTTCATGTATGATTTGACCTTTACAGACATGCAGTGACCTTGAAAATTTTTCATCACTGAATGTTAATGGAACACACCCACCATTAAGTTTCATCATCCCACCATATATTTGTTATGTAGTTATTCAAGGTCATGTGGGTCATTCAAGGTTTGACCTTGGGATCATTCAAGGTTTGACCTTGGGGTTCATTCAAGGTGGACTTGAAGTGACCCACAGGACTTGAAATGACATTCAAATTTTGGCACAAAATGTTGACCACACCCACCAATTTCATCATCCACACAAAGTTGCCCCCTCTGGCTCGAAAAAGCGAGGACAATTATGGACCAAAAAATGCATTTTAGTCCTCTTCTTTCAGAAATTTTGACCAATTCAGCCTAAATTTGGACCAAAAAATTAAAGTAAATTTGGCGATTTTAGAGCGCTCTGCGCGCCATTTCCTAAGGTTCAGACGTCATGGAGCAAATCACCGGGACACGAATTACGAATTTTGCCCTCTGGCGGGACGACTTGGAATTTCGCCCCCTCTTGGATTGACTGCATCGGTACGCACTGGTGCGAAAGGTATTAGGATCATGGCCCACTCCATACCAGAGTACACAAAACTTATATAGTGAAACCTACTTGCGACCCATCAGAGACAGTTGGCCTTGCAGTTCCCACAAGCAACCGTTGCACCCCCACACCCCACTGCAAACAGGTTAAGGATTAAGCAATGGTCAAGAAATTCCATAACTATGGAACCACCAAGAACCGGAAAACATGAAGCAGCAGGAAGGACTGCAGGTCGCCAAGCTAACATTGCTCGAGTGAGACAAGCTTGACAATGAACCCACAAGAATTGAGCTGAACGTGGCTCATTCTTAAGAACTGTCTCACTCGAGCAATGTACAAGAGAGCAAGTGCAGAACCGTGAAAGAAAAAACAGGGGATGGTTTGTAAAGAAAGTTTTAAAAAAGTTGGAGAGTCGTTTGTTTTTACTGGGACTGGCAGTCCGTCTTGTGTCGGTTCTTGATGGTTTCCAAGTCATAAAATTTCCCGACCATTGTTTCAAGTTCAAGTTCAGTTTATTCAGCAAATGACAAGAAAAAATTACAGGATGGAAACATAATATAACATCTGCTAGGACTTAACGAGAGACACCCTGGAGGGCTTATATGCATCGGTGCCCTTGTAACTAATAATAATAATATGTACAAGAAAGTTTGATCAATCAATATAATAAGTATATAAGGCATCGATAAGGGCAAAAATTGCCACTACATCCCCCGCACCCGCACGCATCACGAAACGATAATTACACAATAGAAAGTGCATGTGTACGGGGCGGTAGCGAAGAGTATAATGCACCAGCCAGAGCAAGAAAAGTGTAAAGAAAAATTAGATTGAGGGCGATTGCCACATAAAACATATAATACAGATGAAACATAGCGAGATATAAGTAGTATTGAGTAAAGGGGGATGGCCCGATTTAAGCCTATAAGTTTTTCATCTTGATAGAATGGCCTCCACCCCAAAACCGCATCTGCAGAGTTTCGCGCCGATACTTCAACCTGTCCCGACGTGAGAGCCAAAAACGCGATTTTGCGATTTTGCAATACTGTGTAAAATAGCTTAAAATTAATATTGGTCGACCAAAAAGGGTGCACATTTTACTCATTTAACATCCAAACCAGTGGGCTGTAAGCCAGAGGGGGGGCAGTTGCCCCCCCTGTGGGGAATCTGCCCCCCCTTCTTGCCCCCCCTGAAAAATTTTAGTGGATTTAATAGGCCACCATGTACTCTACTAACAAATTTTAATATATGCTGCCCCCCCTGAAAATGTATGTGCCCCCCTTTGCCCCCCCCCCCCTGAAAAAAAAGCTGGCTACGCCACTGATCCAAACCAAACATTCTTTAGCTATAATATTTCACAGGGTAAATGAGAAAAATAGCTTTCTTCTTACACCAAAATTTTGACCACTTCCAGTAAATCTGGGGTCCCTGGGGACGAGGCTATTAGCGAACGGGCCATGGACCTTTAAGTTCAAGTTCAAGTTATTTTATTGACATCACCAAACAAATAGGTACAGTCAAGATATACAAAAGATACACATATAGAAAATATAAAAGAGAACAAGTAAATTATAAAACTAAACTATTAAACATCTAGGTTACTACGTGCTTGAAAAGCTGAGTTTACAAAAGTAAGAACAGGTTTTATACTATGTTTTTTTTAACCAAAAACATAAAAGACAACAGCAAACAGAAGAAAAGTGGAAGAAACGAAAATAAGGGGATATGCAGGGACGGATCCAGGAATTCTCAATAGAGGGGGCGCCAAATTTTCGTCTTGCTGCGCTCGCCGGGTAGACCCATATTTGTTTTAATCGGTTCGAAATTCTGATGGGGATTTACATCTACACAGCGCCCGATGCCAAATACCATCAATCTTGGGGATCTATACAGGGCGCCTTGTGCCTAAAAAATGCATTTTTATAGATCTACAGTGCACTCGGCGCCCTGTGCTCTGCATAAAATAGAGGGGGCGCGCGCCGGGGGCGCCCCCTCTATATCCGCCCCTGATATGAATCTGATACTCAATATATTTTGCTCAACCATGGAACAGCACTGGGATATGAGAGTAAAAGAAAAAGAAGGATGGCAAAATAGTGAAGAGGAGGATGAAGTTGAGGGGTAACGGTGAGGATTTGGAACAGGAAGGAAGAGATTTATTTCTTATAAGGGTCAATGAGATATTGTTTAAGATGTGATTTGAAAAGTTTTTTGTTATCAATTGATATGATTGAATTTGGAAGTTCATTCAAAGTTTTTGCACCGTGGTACTGAATATAGTGTTTTTCTTTGGTAGTTTTTGGTAGTGGAAGGTGAAATTGACCAGCTTGTCTAGTATCATAATTATGAATTTGTCTATTTGTCATGAAATAATTAGTAAAATTTAAAGGCAAGTTATTATGATTAAAGTCATGCATAAAGACTCTAATAACCTGTTTGCAAGGTGCACGGTTTGCTTGTGGGAACTGCAAGGCAAACGGTCTCTGTCTTTACAAATGGGCCATTCTTCAAAAAAGTAAACCTTTTTGATAAAAAATGAAGTTAATGGTATTGCAAATTTCTTTACATTATCATGTTAACCATCCTTCCAAGTTTCCTGCATGATATTTTTAAACAATATGTTCAACTCAAACACCCTCATTTGCATAAATGAACATGTTTAAAGACACTATCAGTGATTTATCCGAAAGAGTCAAAATATTTGAAATTTGCAGGAATAGCTTAAAAGTGAAGAATAAGGCTGTAGAATTCTCATATGTTACCTTTTCCAACTGAAGATTTGACCGAAAACGAAGAAAACGGCAGTTTTCAAAGATACGAATCTCCATTCAATTACGTGTAGTAGTAAGTGTCCGAACGGACACTAACGACTAAAACATCCGATTTTGTCCTTGTTAGGTTGCTTTTGGTCGTATCATTTGCAGGGTATGTTAGGATACCTATACTTGTTACAGACATGCAAAAATTTGATTTTTAATGATTTTTCGATTTTCTGATTTAGCAAATCACTGATAGTGTCTTTAATATTTTGGGATAAAAAAGTGAGATTATTACACCATTTTGCTTCTTTAGTTTTATATTGAATAGCTATTAAATTTTGTTTGAAATACTGCCTAAAGTATTGTGTGGACTTCAATTTTCAAAATTATGTTGAAAAAATTACAAATTTGTAGGATATAGACAAGTAATTAACAAAGAATTTTAATTGACTTTGGTATGTTACACACGTGACCAAAAAGACAAAGAAGTTTGTATTACTAGAAAACCACTGTCTCAGTAATGTTCATTTTTCATGTCAAAAGCCAGTTTATATGTACCTTCCATTATACAAAATAAATGGTTTAGATCTTTCCTCTTTCAAAAGTTATTGATGTGCTAATGACTGTCACACACGTGACCGGCACTCACCATTTTAGTATTTGAAGAACATAAATTTCTGGTTAAATTGAAGAAGATAGCAGTGCTAACTTTTATTATCAGGTTAAATATGAATATGATCAGTTCAAACATGAAACCAACAATTAATTTTAATAAAGACTGGTTTAAACTTGATTTCCATGCGTCTTTTGAAAGTTTGGGGTGAAGTTGCCAAATTTAGCAGACTTGCACTATTTCAACACAGGAAATCTGCATACTATGACTAGATTTGCTCTTTGTAAGTTATTACTGATGAAATTGTAATGAAAGTGTTTGAAATACGGAAATACACAAGATTTTATTAAAACCTAATTTTTGGTGCACATTAACAATGGTCATCAATTTTGTGTTATAAGTCAATGGAGATGTCACACACGTAACCACCAATGTCACACATGTACTTAATGTTATAAATTTGTAAATTACCAAGTAAAGTTTGCTTGTTACTTTTAATTACCAACATTGTTGTAATGACAACATACCAATGTCTTTCTGAAATAAATATAAGAATGTGAGTACTTAAATATTCACAGAATTTTACAGTTGAAATTTGAATTCCAAAAAAACATTTTTGTCCGAGGTCACAAAAAGGACCGAATTTATTGCCCCCTCATGGACAAAAATATCAATCTGCTGAAACGTGGATAACAAATTTGTGGTTAGTTTAGTGTAAAGAATTTTCATTATACTAAAGTAAATAACAGATTGGTTACTTATTGGCAAAACGCATTGGGTTTGAAAGTCAAAATTTCAACGTTTTTTTTCAGGACAACGTGGACCGAAGAATGGCCCAAATACTTTCATCGTTGACATAAAAAGACGGCAGCCGTGACAGGTTTTCGACTTATTCATTCAAGTGTGATTCTAATACATTGGTAACTGGTAAAAGAATTGGGGGAGCTTCTTTCTGGGAATGTCATGTCTTAAGAATCAGGATTTTTGGATATTAAGGGACCCTTATTGAGACAAAATTTCCCAAAAGTGTGTTGTTTGTGTGTATTATGGAATTGGACTCAAAAACGCTGATAAACCATCTTAAGCATTAATCATTGGTTGGTTCTTCTACAACAATTAAGTGCAAATTTAGGGAAATTTTTAGTAGGCCAAGAAAAAAAACAAGTTTGTATTCAGAAGACCGCGAGCATTAGGTTTTTAATACTTGACTCGGATTTAAACCACCAAAATTGGTCACAAGCATGGGTTTGGTGAACGGTTTTAAAAGTTCTGCTTTGTTTGGGTAAAAGGTCCACGGAGAGGGTCACAGGGGTCAAAGATATTGTACTGTGTGTAAAATTTATTAAAACAGGTCAAATAGAAAATCTGTTTAGCCCATCTCATAGGACTTGATGAGAGGTCAATAAAAGTCAATTATGACTCTATCGACTTGACCCATGATTTAGGGGTAAAGGTCAAAATACTTCACTTATGTTACATTTAAGGATCCTACTCTTACGATGCAACTGATTGTGTGACTTATGCATTAATGACTGAGAATTTACAAAAGAAATGGGTAGAGAGGTCAATCTGGGGCCATCTGTGATTCTTCCCCGCCCAACTTATACGTGCTCTTGCAAAGAGCACCAAAAGTATAGTTAACGTTAGGCTGGTTACGCCTAACTACTTTGTTCTTACCGTTCTTTCTTTCTGACAATGTACATGTGTTCTTTTTGCCACATACTTGATCGGATTTAAACCACCATTGGTCACAAGCATGGTGTTTGTTGAACGGTCAAAAAAGTTATGCTTGTTTGGGGTCCAAGGTCACGAATGGGTCACAGGAGTCAAAGTTATTAATGTGTGTAAAATTTTAAAACAAGGTCCAATAGGATAATCTGTTTAGCCCATCTCATAGGACTGATGAGAGGTCAATCAAAGTACATTTGACTTCATCCTTGAGTTTTTTTTTGGGGGGGGGTCCCATGGTTTAGGGTCAAAGGTCAAAATACTTCCAATTACGTTACACTTCAAATCACTACTCTCCTAGCAGATTAGAAACCGATCGTGGTAAGTCATGAATATGAATCAGCTTGAGACCCTTTACAAAAGTTATGGCGGTCGAGAGATCAATATGGGGTCATCTGAGGTCACAGGGGTCAAACATATATACTGTGTGTAAAAAAAATTTAAAATTAGGCCAAATAGAAAATCTGTTTAGCCCCATCTCTAGGACTGATGAGAGGTCAATAAAAGTCAATCATTGACCTTCATCACTTGCACCATGGTTTAGGTGGGTCAAAGGTCAAAATACCTTCAATTACCGTTACACTCAAATCACTACTCCTCCTACAGATTTTTAAGTAACCTGATCGTGTGATGAGTATGCATATGAATTAGCTTGATATCCTTTACAAAAGTTATGGGTCAAGACGGTAATATGGGGTCATGTGAGGTCACAGGGGTCAAACATATTACTGTGTGTAAATGTAAACATTAGGTCAAATAGAAAATCTGTTTAGCCATCTTATGAACTTGATGAGAGTCAATTAAAAGTTAATTATGACTATCACTTGACCCATTGGTTAGGGGTCAAAGGTCAAAATATTTCAAATTATGTTTACATTTCAAGTCCCACTCCTACAGATGTAACCATGGTCGTGTGACTTATGCATAAGATTTGACTGAGGCATTTTACAAAAGTAATGGGTAGAGAGGTCAACGGGGGTCGTTCTAGGGTTATTCTCCCCGCCTAATTATACGGCTCTTGCAAAGCGCCACTAAGTCTAGTTCTCTTCTTCTTTCTGTCAAACATGCAATATATCAGTCAATGCAACATGTCATATTGACCCACAATAGTGACAAGGACAAGTAAAGACACACGAACTTTTGAAAATGACCAGATTGTGTCAAGGTCACGATAGGGTCACAGGGTGTCAACAAACGTTAAAACTGCAAACAATTCTAAAATTAGCTCAAATCTCAAAAACTAATACTGTCATCTTGTAGGACTTGATCAACAATACAAAAAGTCAATCATGACCTTAATCCCTTGACCCACGGGTTAGGGGTCAAAGGTCAACATACTTCAAATTAACGTTACACTCAAATCACTATCCTCCTGACAGATTAAACAACCTGAATCGTGTGGAGTCATGGATATGATTAGCTTGAACCCCTTTACAAAAGTTATGGGTCAATGAGACGTCAATATGGGGTCATCTGGATTCACAGAGGTTCAAACATATTTACTGTGTGGTAAAAATTTAACAATAAGGTCAAATAGAAAACTTTTTAGCCCATCTTATAGGTCTTGATGAGCGGTCAATAAAAGTCAATTATGACTTCATCATTTGACCCATGGGTTGGGGTCAAAGGTTCAAAATACTTCAAATTTACGTTACATTCAAATCACCTACTCCTACTACGATTAAGCAACCTGATCGTTTAAGTCATGCATATGAATTAGCTTGAGACCCTTTACAAAGTTATGGGTCAAGAGGTCAATATGGGGTCATCTGAGGTACACAGGGGTCAAACATAGTTACTGTGTGTAAAATTTTTAAATTAGGTCCATAGAAGTTTGGGGTGTGAAGTTGCCAAAATTAGCAGACTTGCACTATTTCAACACAGGAAATCTGCATACTATGAATAGATTTGCTCTTTGTAAGTTACAGGGTGAGTAAAAAAAAACGTGACCCGGATTGTGTCCGCCATTTTGAGTTTTTAAATAATTGGGTATATACAGTGTGAGTCAATAACAACATACATGCAGAATAAATAAATAATTAAAATAGCTAAGAATTATTTTTCTAAAATGTTTGCTTTGCTATTAAAGAGGGATAAACAGGCTGTCAGGAAAAACGTTTATTGGTGTCATTTAGACTTTGGATGGAAAAAGTTATGTCTATTTTCTGAGGGAGACTTAAAAATTCGGTTGGCCGATTTTTGAACCAAAACAAAGATGCATCGTTACATAGAGTTAGCATGGTCTTCAAGCACTGATGTGAGTAAAAAACATTTAAACCAAGTATTGTTAACCGATAGAAGGTGGGAGAACAATTGATGATTATAAAAAATTAATATCCCGGAGATTACAAAAGAAAAATGTGAGTGAAAAAAAAAATTTCAATTTCCCAATAAGTAAAGTCAAGATAGCTGATGTAAGACCACAGTTACTTGTTTCAGCAAGATTTCAGGTTTTAACCTACTACGAAACTTGGGAGCTAAAGTGAAACCATAGAAGGGTTTTGTATTCCGCTTGAAAAAAAGACAGTGCGATAATTGAATTTTAAGTTTTATTTCCATTTTTACAGAAAAACTTAAGCTTAGTCTTCTTGCAATTTATGGAGCTCTGCAGAGTATACTGTATTTGTGCAAAACAATGTTACCTTAGAGATGTAAAACACAAATCTTTGGAGCAGTTTCATTATGTTCGTGGGAACGAACTTGATATGGAGGATTTTCAATAAGGACTCTTATGATTGAACAACGGGTTAATTAATTTATTGAGATAGTTTATAATTATTTACAAATAGACCATTTTTATCCAAAACTGATATGTTTTTCGAGAAGAACTCGATAAAACTTAAACTGACATGTGTGAATGTCTTTGCTGTAATACGTTATGGATATACGTCGGTGTGTCAAATCTCTCCGCATTGTGTGGCTAAAATCGGCCAAAGAATTTTTAGGTCTGTCAGCAAAAAGACATAGTTTCTGAACCCAAAAGGCCGAAAGACACCAAATAAATACTTCTGATAGCCTGTTTACCCTGGAACAACCAAAGCAAAATTCAAGAAAAAAAATCTTTAACCTTGAAGAAAAATTCTTTCCATGAATGTAGGGTTTTATTGACTCCACACTGTATAACGTATGGGATATCATCGGAAAGCCTATTTCCTTCTCTTAATTGCTGCCAAAGATAATTTCCCAATCGGTTAAGTGTGGGCCGAGCTACAGTCTTTGAATCAAGTATTCAGGTTTTCCACCCTATCCACGGATTCCTATCTGAATGCACGGTTGCCCCCGAATAGCAAATGCGATTCCGTGGACAGTTGCAGAAAACCGACTGCTTTCATTCAAACGACTGTAAATCGGTCTATACCTAACCGATGTGAATGATCTTTGCAGCATTAATTAGTTAGACGGCCTCTGCGATTCAACCTTGAAAAAATTCTAATAAAAGGTCTGTTTGTAATATTCTCGTTAGGCGATACTGTCAATTATTATGAAAAAATTTGTCCGGCCGTCTGGCAGCTGCGTTGGTCGTCTCAAGGTAATTAAAAGGTCAATGACTTTATAAGGCATATCATGGATCATAACTCCTCAACCATTTGGTCTAAAAGTACAAATGAAGTGTCTATACCAAGGTTTTTGGGGTCAACAAACACAATTAGCATATATGAAAAACAATCAGATGCACCTTTCCTTGATTTTCAAAATAGTATGCACTATCTGCATGAAATTGTACTTTAAACTTCGTCCCACTCAACCATTTTGGTACAGGTGGATTGGTATAAGTCTCCTCTTTCCATTGATATCAAAAACATTCCAATAGGCTTCCATTTGACATCATAGTAATGTTTTAATGAAGTAATAATCACGGGAAACTTGATTTCTCCGATGGTTGCAAAATATAAGCCAATTTCTATTTTGAGTTATAAATACAGGAATGTGTGATTTTGCTAGGTTTTTTTGGGTGAATGTGAAAGGAAAATCAAGTTTTGTAACATACACAGGAGGTATTAAGTGCATAAAGCATATATATTTTTGATAGAAGTGAAAAAGAAAATATTATAAGGTGGCAACCATCCCCTTACTCCAAAACTGAGGTAAGGTGGCGTGACAGATTATTTTGCGCTAAAATGAAAGAAAATGATGGTCCCAAGATTAGATGCAGACATTAGGTTACAAATGTGTGTTTTATCTGGCCGGATAAAAAACTTGTTGGCAGTGGTAACACCCCCACCTTCCTCCCCCAGGTTACCTCAGACCTTCAATGGTGGACTTTGCCACTCATATGAGACAAGGAGTCCCATTCAGCCTACCTGTGACCTATCAAACACCCTGACAATGGATGTGTTTAAGTTGGGGGCGGGGGGCTCACCTCTTCGGGGCAGGCCGCTGACCAGCCTCCGTGGCTCGTCAACACATAAACGTCCTCGAGTTGTTCGCCGTCTTTCTGGCATTGCGGCACTGGCTCCCCGTGGTCAGGGGGAAGGTAATTGTTGTCCGCTGCGACAATATGAAGGTGGTGACATATAAACAAGGAATGGGGTGTAATCAGTCCCAGCCTATGCAGGGAGATTCTTCGGCTATTCGGGTGGTGCCGAGATTGGGACATCGGGCTGACCGCCTCCCGTGTTTCCGGAGTGGACAATGGTTTGCGGACAGTCTCCCAGGAGGGTCCCTGATCCCAGACACAGCCAAAAGTCAGAGGGCCGTCTTTGGAGTGGCAGCTCTACTTTGCAGTTTGCCGCACAATCTTCTAGATGGTGGACCGTCCACACGTGGATCTGTTCGCCTCAGTCATGAATCGTCGGATTGTGGCATATTAGGGGCCTACTCTTGGAACCCGGATCCCCGGGCAGTCAAACGGGACGCCATGGCAGCGGACCGGTCAGGATTGATAGCCTAAACTTGATCATAGCTTCTCCAGGTTGCCATGATCCCAAAAGTCCTCGAGTGGCTCAGTCTCGAGACTGCCTGGTCCTGCTGGTAGCCCATTATGGCCAAGGCAGCTGTGGTTTCCCAGGCCGCTAGATCTGCTTGTAAGGGAACAGACCCATCTTCCAAAGGGAGGGGGCCTGGTAAGAGGTCCTCCAGCCGACGCGTTCGTCCCAGAGTGCACCACCCATGCTCCGAACCTGTCTGATGCATTTCTGCAGACTGTACACTGAGGTGGGACTTTCTGAACAGGCTGCCATGCTCAATGTTCAGGAAAATTCACTAGAGCATCATAGGATTACCATGCATGGTGTGCCGATAGAGAGTTCGATCCATGCAATTTCTGAGACCGTTAACCAGGTTGGCAATTTCTTCAAGGAGGTCTTTCAGGAGTGGGTTTAACTTAGTATCCTGACTGTCCGAGGTTTCTTTTTTACCGAAAAGCCACAGGCCAGACGGTTTCTTTCAGTCCCCTCTTGTCCAATCTGGTGAAGGGTATTTTTACGGATCATCCCTCGGTTCGTAGCCTTGTTGCGGAGTGAGATTTGCCATTGGTCTTACAATTCTTGGTGTCGGAACAGTTTAAACCCAACCGAAAGCATAGTCTTCTGGAACTTCCTAGTGGCTGTGGCTTGTGGCCATAGGGGGTTCGGATATACATGCCTTGTCTACGGACGAGGCCCACCACCGCTTTGAGCGCAAGGAGGTCTCTATTCTGCCACATGCAGGCTTTTTACCCCGAAACCGGTGTTTCTGCCACGTTGCAGACCGGGGTTGCAGACAGCTCATAGAAGCCTGCAGCAAGGGACACATTGAGCTAGCTGGATTTCCTCAGTCATCTGAAATGCACACAAAAACACCATGATTGGTTGACTGCCTTCTTGGTTAGGATTATGATGTTCGAGCTCACGCTTCCTCCTGGGCATTCTATAAAGAGGCGTTCATCCCAGACATTTTGGACAATGTCGGTTGGACATGTTGGAGTTCTACTTCAACGTTCCAACAAGTCTATTTGATGCATGTGTTAGTCAGGCGGGGAGGGGTGTCGCCGTCCAATTCCTCTTGGCTGATCGACCTAGCATCTTGACCCAGGAGCATTAGACGACTATGGGTGGGGCATTGACAGGGGTTGCGTTGGAGTTGGCTACCTTCTGCGACCTTCTTCCGCCACCGATTAAGCCATGCAGTGGTATTCTGTGCAAAAGTAATGTTGTGGAAGGAAGCTAGCACTAGTACAGTGTATTTCACTCTCAGGAGTGAGAGGGCGATACACTTGAGTATGATTCCTACCTTCCACGACCTTATGGCGCTCACGCAATTTGTTATTCTCCACCTACAAGAAGGTCGTTGGAAGGTTTTGTTTTGTTTTTTTTTGTGAGAGAAATATTTTGCAGAAGGGCGAATTACAGCGCCGCTTGATGTGGTCCGTGATATTTGGTGCGTGCCATGTCCCGACTATTTCGGGAGTTGGCTCATTTAGCAGTGGTAATGGGGTTTTTAATAGAACCCAAATGAAATATTTATGCAAAAAGGTCTATCACTAGTACCACACTATTAAATCACACAGGATCCATCAGTTCGAGGACCTGTCCAAGAACAACATTCACTGAGTTGACAATAATATTGTAGCTGTTTTCATTATTATATATATTACACCCGGTCTTATACCAAGCTTTTTTGTAAAAACACGGTTTATCAAGTGGGGACCACCCCTCGAGAATTTCGTTATAAAAGCACCCGATGCTTATGATTTTGATACCAATATATAGCTTGTGGACCTCCTCTTCCATTGAGTCATCACTGTGGCATAATAATTTTCAAAAATGACACACATTTAAAAGATCTTGGGGTGGACACCACCCCCCCTACCCTTCAACTTTGACGGCATACCCTAACCCCGGTGAAGGTGCTACCTTCACATTGGTTTTTTGCTAAAATGACCGGAAAGGATGAGAGAACAATTACCTAGAAGCTTTTTACGAAAGTTTTTGGCATTTTAGCGCACCGGAGCGAAGTTCACTAGGGGGTGGTAACCCCCCCCCCCCTTGGTAAGACGAGGGTTAAGGTCATATATTGTTGTTTAATATTTGTTCAGACTGAAGATTTGGCTAATTTACGTTGAGAAAAACTTGTAAAAATTCGGATTAAAAGTGCTTTCTATGCTAAAAAGCAACGATGGCTGCATTTTGTAAGCCTAAAAAACATGTTTATTGTTTTTATTGACTCCAAAAACATGAGTACAGACACCACCTTTTTGCTTCTAGGCAAATTGGCTGAGGAGTTATGACCCATCACATGCCTTATAAAGGTCATTGACCTTTGACCTTGAATATCTGACCAACGCAGCAACTAGAAGGCCGGACAAATTTTCCATAATTATTCATACAGGCCTACCAGAATATACAAAAAGTCCTTTTATTAGTTTTTGTTCAAGGTTACATAGGACATATGGCACATTAAGCTTCTACTATTACGGTCCTCCCTCAATTTGTTATTCTCCACCCTCAAGAAGGTTGTTTGAAGGTTTTGTTTTTATTTTTGTGAGAAAAACATTTGGTGGAGCAAGAGCGAATCACAGTGCGCCCTGTGATGTAATTTCAGAAGTTGATTTTCAACAAGTGGTAATGAGGCTTCTGATGTGGACCAAATGAAATATTTGTCCAAGAATGGTTAATTAGTTATCAATCATCGATATCCACTGATTTACAATAGTATTTGGCTGTTTTCATTATAGATTATGGTCAATGTTTTGGTTTATTTAATACTTGTACAGAATGACGAATTGACTAATTTATGTTGAGAAAATGTGGAAACATTTTGATTAAAAGTGCTTTCTATGCTGAAAGATAATGATGACAGCATTTGTAAGCCCCAAGACTGTTTTTATTGTGTTTATTGACCCCCAAAAACATGGGTATAGACACCATCTTTTTGCTTCTAGGCCAATTGAATGAGCAGTTATAACCCATCATAGGCCATATAAAGGTCGTTGACCTTTGACCTTGAATATCAGCAATTACGCTGATTTTTGCATATTAATTAGCTCATTTGCATACTCAATTTGCCCAAAATATGTCCAAAATCTAATCTAATCAACCCGCTTCTTTCCACCAAGTTACATCATTGTTGCCCTTACGGAAGTCCAGATAAATCATATACAACATGGGTTAACATTTTTATCACAGATGGACGAACGCTGCTCATTTTATAGTCCCCGTTCCAAACTCGTTCGGCGGGGACAATTATGGGCCAATGTTTTGCCCTCTTTTGAGGGCAATTTGACCTTTTAATGTTAAACCCCATCCCACCTGCCCAACCAGAGAGGACCCTTGGAATCCATTACACCTTAGTAGGGACTCGTGCCTTCCTACACTCAGTGTGCTAAATGTATACTTTATTGGCCCAAAAAGAAGGAATATTGTTGTTTCAGTTGTGCCTTTTTCTGTTACACACACTTGACTTGGAAGGAAAATGCATACCATATTTGGATAATACATTTGACCATGTCCATATTTGTATAAATAAACCATAAAATGCCATGGGAAATACAATTTCTGCATGGTAATCTAATGCATAAAACACAACAGAAAATTACATGTTAAGACACATCATGATTCACCCAAAAGAGTAAAATATTTAAAATTTGCTGAAATGGATAACAATCCGAAGGATAGTCTTTAGATTCTCATAAGTTTATTTTGACTGTAAAGTTGAAGAAAAGGAAGAAAACAGCAAGAGTTCAAAGATATGATCTCCATTCAGTTACGTTACGGTTGCAGTACATGTCGGTACGGACAGTAATGACTAAAGCTGATTTTGTCCTTATTACATGTAGTTTGCTTTCAGCAGACTTAATCACTTGTTGGTTGTGATAAGATATACCTGTAATGTTTTTCTAACAAGCAAAACAAAGATATATATTTTTGAATTTCCGATTATCAAATCTAATCTCGATAGTGCCTTTAATATTTTAACAACTTTTTCTAATCAACTGCTTTCCATAAGATTACCAAATGAGACTGGGCAAATGGGAAGAGAAATTTTTGAGTGAATGAATGATAGTATCTTGAAGCTAATTGTAAGGAAACATGAAAATAACCAATGATGTGATCAATTTTGTCTTATTTGCAGCTCCTGCTCTTTGTTCTGTTCCTGCTCATAATCCTGGGCTCATAGTCTATTACTTCACCTTAATTACGACTCATTAAACACAAAATATTTTGAACCTTTAATTTCACTGAGATAATCTTCATGTGCTTTCCAAAAACAATTCACACATTAGGCACCTGTAATGTTTTGCCTATGATAAGAAGAAACATGGGTATCCAAAAGTGTTTTGACTCAATTTACAACAAAGACATCCAAACATTGGTACAATACGGGGCTACAATTATAATTTGACACCATCTGGGTGGTTGCACTATGTTTTTTTAAAATTGGTTGGTCCGAATCCTTGAATTTCCTGAGTAACATTCCAACTATACGTTATAATTAACCTAAAATGAACCTTTAAGCATAGAGAAATGCAAACCTGTACACCACCTAAAATGGCAGTATGGCACAATTACCCCTTGTAATTTAACCCCGTGGAGAGCCATGACTCCATTTTTTAAAGTTGTTTATAATCCACATCCACAGATTTAAAAACATGACAAATTTTTGTTTCACCCAAGCAATATATGGATCATCCACGATAATGCTGAAATTATAGACTTTATTAGTACTGGCTGTGAGACATTAAGGGGGAACTATAATCAATTGGAAGGGCCGCAAAATGAAAATCTACCATTTAAATCAAGGAAAACATTACCTTTCTATTGCTTTTTGTTCGACAATAATCGGAGCTCTTCCTTCAAAAGTTATGGTAAAAAATTTCGTGACTTGGCATTTCGTATGTTTATTTGTTTTAAACAGCTGATGTATTTTTAATTTGTTTTTTCAAGCTGCGATATTTAGTTTTTTTCCACCTTTTAAAATCTACATCTCAAAAATAATTTACCCGTTTGAGCTCTAATTTTCTCATTAATCTTGAAAATTAAACACTACTTTTTCTAATTCATAGTGAAAGTAACATAGGGTTTTTCTAAAACATACAACAAAATTAAAAAAAACATTGTTTCTAGACTTAATAAACCTATATTAAAAGTTCAATTTTAACGATATGGCATCACTGCAAACAGGATTTCTCAAAAACGATTTATCCTAGAAGAGATGGGATAAAAGCAAAATTTGTAGTATAATAACTACACTATGGGATGAACAAATATTGTCATTAGCCCCATTGGAACTTGTTTTAAGGGGTCATAAATCAATAAATCAAAAACAATAATTTTTCCACCATTGCACCAATGTGAGGTAAATGAGGCTCTTTGCAGTGTTTGTGAATTTGTATGTGGGCAAAAAAGGAGAGGTATGAAAAAATAAATTTTTCTTTTCCATTGGAAAAAACTTACTAACATTTGGCCAAGAAAAAAAACAAACAAGTTTGCCTCAGAAGACCGCGCGCACTATGTTTAAATTGTTTTTGACCCATAATTTTTTTTTATAATTTTTTAACTCACTTTAAATTAGCATTTTTTCCTAAAAACAAACGCATTTTCGCATTAGCATTTTTCACACATTTTCTTTCTGAGACAAACTTGGGGTTTTTTTGGCTTTTGGTTGGCAAGAATTGCATTTTGGTGGTGGCGCAAAATTCTGCGTCGTCGGTCCTTTGCCATGAACGTGTATACATGGATAGAAAATGAACATTAAGCTCCCAGCTCTAGACGATCATGTGGATCACGTAATGCCCCCTTTTAAAATAACTGTTTCGAGCTCAATTCGTAATCATTATTACAATATCCTGGCCTGCTTCAACTTTACCAGCCTGCTGTAAATCTTAATTTGTATTTTATGTCAGTAATAGACCAGTATCATTTGACCTCGGCTACAACTTCATAACAATGTGCCCCATGAAGGTGATTAAGGCCTCATTTAATCTTAAAATATGCATAATTCGTGGTACATGTAACATAAATTTCATTTGAATAATTTTTACCTTAAACGCTCATTTACTGATGCTGAGTCATATTTTTCAAAAGTTTTCTTTGAGCAATCATTTTCTTTCATTATATTATTTCGAGGGTTTGAATCAGAAGGATGTAACTCAACCTAAAGAAACATTAACCCTAACCTGGACGTCTCTGTGTTCTAGCCTAATCTCCGGGAGTAACTGAAGGAGGGAGGAATAGGGAACAAGAAAACGGTCGCCAATTCGGGTGGATTGAACCATGGCCAGGGCCCCCTGGGCCCCAGCCCCATGACCGTGGATAACAAGCTTAACGGGCGGTGTCTCCCGGCCAGCCGATTTCGTTGCCCAATGATCTGTTTGATGACGTTATCGCTACTTTCTGGACTTGTGCATTTTTCTCAATTACACGTGAGTTTTTGGACGTGAGCTTTAGTTGTGCTAGGGTTAAAGAATTTCTTTACTTCTTCTGTAATTATGCTTTTTGAGAAATGTGTGTTACTATTTTCTACTAAGCAAATCTATCATTACTCAAAATTAAACATAGTTAAAGCTCATATAAGGTACTGTAGCACATTAAATAAACAAGAACAATTTTGAATTATGAACATCCAAATAAAGAAATACTTAATATTTCTTTTAAGGGTTGAGTTATGTCCTGATTGTCAACCTCGATTTGTCATATGGCTCCGTAAAACTCAAGTTTGTTTTGTAATATATGATAATACAGATTGTAAAGATTTTGACCACCATAATATATAATGCAAGTTGTGCAATAATTCGAGGGATGGAGATAGTATTTATTGAGTGTGATCATATAGCAGTATGATTTATCAAGGAGGGGCATGGCCCACATGATCACCCCTCCCCCAGTGCGTGATTTACAAAATTGAATTTTAGGAGGAATAAAAAAGAAATGGGGGACCTATGTACAACTTATTAAAGGCTGACTCAGGATTTAGAAAACATTAATTATTTTGGGTATTAATTAAAAAATAATCATCTCTAGAAATAAAGATATCCCTCCAATTACATCTTCTGTTGCCCAACGCCGCGGCACGATTTGCAGGTCATGTCATCGTGCGATTGATCAAGAGTCTCAGACGGCATATGTTGGAAGACCATGCCCAAACAGGGGTCGTCGCCCCTGTTACTACATTGATTGATTGCTCGAGGAATCAGCAGGATCCATACTGACACCCAACTTTAATGGAAAAAACAGGGGGACATTGGCGCTACATAGTTGAAAAGCATCTCGGCTGCGGCCATTAGATTAGATAGAGCTAATATGACCGAGTTTGTGTGTCGTTTTCACCGTGAGAGCATATATGGTTCTTCCACCTATAAACCTTACCCACACCAACCGGTCTTGTCGTTGGTGTCAGAAGTGGGATCCTAATTGGGGAGCGGACACGTGTGTAATTGGGGAGAGAGAGGATTACAGTGGCAGGAGGTGAACAGAAGATGTGTATGACACTAGTCGCGACATGGAGCTGAAGAGAGGCAGGGACCGATGAGATATCCCGATATAGTGATTGGGGACAATCAGTGGTGTTGGAGAATTCCAGTAACGAGGCCGCCAGGAGAGAACGGAGGAGGAACAGTGATGGTGAAGAGTGAGAAGAGCGAAAGAAGATGGTGAAAGATGAAACTCAAGGAGCAGCAGTGTGAGCGATGGAGATATGAGAGTTGAGGAAGAATTTATGTATATCCCGTGGAGGTCAGAGGAGGGGGCCTTATGGTGGCGAATTCCGTGAAGAGGAATATTGAAAAAAAAAAGCGAGGGGTGCAGTGAGAGTTTCTGACTGATCCAGAGGACCAAGAGAAGAGTTTTGACATACACATAGCTTGACCTAATTATTGTAAGGAAAACAAACTCCCGAATCAAATTCTTTTTGAAGAGTTTGAGTATTCAAATGACCATTGCAACCTGAGGAAATTTAGGTTGAAATGGACCAAGCAATTAGCATTAGTTGCATTTTAAATAATCAAAGAATGCCCCTTAAGTGGCCGAATGCATTGTGACCACAATTATGATTCACACAAAGATGTACGACATAGTAGTCTCATGTAGCGAAGGAATTTGCAATACCAATGTACCATTAGCCGATACAGCAATTACGCCATATTTATTAGATCCAATTGCATCATAACAATGCCCCTTTAATTGATACACTTGCACTTTGACCGCAATTGTGATTCAACAAATGTAACGGCATAGATAGAATTTCATTAGCGAAGGAATTTTGCATATACCAATGTACAATTTCAGTGATACAGCAATTATGACATATTTAATTAGATTCAATTGTATCAAAAAATGCCCCTTTAATCGGCCCCCACTGAACTTTGACCCAATTATGATTCACCCAAAAGATGCATGCATAGGTATCTTTCATGCAGCGAAGGAATTTTGCATATCCGATGTACGGTTTCAGAGATTACAGTAATTACGCATATTAATTCGCTCATTTGCATACCTTAAGCCGCATGTTATCACACACGTTCAAATGCAAAAAAGATGCCACCATGAGAGGCTTCATGCAGTGAAGGAATTTTCAGTATCCAATGTACCGTTACAAAATTATAGCAGTACGCTGTTTTTTGCATATAATTAGCCTCATTGCAACTTATTTGCCCGAATATGCCCGAACATCTAATCAGTTCGAGAACCTCAAGGCCCGCTCCAATCCACCAGTTACAGCATCATCCGCCTACGGAAACTCCAAGAAAACTTGTAATTCACAACCTCTTGCGGGAACTTTTCGTTAATATGGCAAAATTTGCAGATTTAGACCAAATCTAATCAGGTAGAGAACTCGGGACCGAATCGTTCCACAAAGTTTACCAATCATCATAGCCCTTACGGAACTCAGATAAATCGGACACAAGCCGTGAACACGGACGTCAGGCAGACAGAAAGACAGACAGAAAAGTGATACTAAGTCTTGCTGATCACAAAGTTCAGGCGAGACAAAACCATAACCCAGTTGGTAAAAAAATGAGGCTTGTCTCCTGTAGGTATATCCATGAAAAATGACAAAAACAAGCTGTAACTCTGCAACACTGACACTGGGAATGTATGTTGCGGGCCCCATTCGGTCTCTCCAGCAGCTCACAAGACCCCTTTTAAAGTAAATTTTGGAATATTTTGCCCAGAAGCTAAATTGTACAATTTCAGTCCCAAGCCTGCAAAATTTTCAAAATTTCAGTTCCAAGCCCTACTTGGACACAAAAGCAGTTTGAAAAAACAGCCCCCAAGTTCAGACCTCGGGTCGCACATCCATACCTAGCTGAAAAAAAAGGTTAGTGACCCGGGTGACCCAAAATGAATTGAAAGAAATCAATAGCATATGCTGGCATTGTATGCTCCTAATGACCTTGGCGTGGCCTTTAAAATGTTCGGCATCACAATCGACTCCCCTCCAAGTTTCAGTCATACACCAACATTTACATTTAACCTCCTCTGACCTTGACGACCCCAGGATGACCTTTGATCCCCAAAACCACTAAAAACTCGGTCTTCAGAGGTCAAGGGGCACCCACCCACCAAGGTCAGGACGTGGACCTCGTCTCTGAGAAAATAGACGCGGTCCATTTGACCTGAATGACCCAGATGACCTTTGATCCACTAACATATACAAACTCGGTCTCAGAAGACAAGGGGGCACCACCCACCACCACAAAGTTTCAGGAAACAACGGTCAGAACACAGACCAATACCTGAGCCGCATATATGTCACAAAGTTTTCAAATGTCAAAAAGCACCCAGATAGGCTTCATGCAGTGAATGATTTTGTATATGATGTACCGTTTACAATGAGAGCATCAACGCTGCATGTAAACCCTTGCTATGATACCGCGGTATCTACAGACTGTCTCAAAACACTGTATAAGTGAAAGTGCCCTTTTTGGCAATTACAAAATGTATAGATGGATATGAAAATTCACCTTCAAAGGCACAGTCGTTAGCTTCAAATTGCCGTTTATTCTGTTCAAATTGTTTGGTGGAATCTGAGATGTTTAGGGACACCGGATGCATCGGGCGGGGAAGGCAACTTTTTAACACACCATTTTGACTCAATGTGATGATAATTTCTCCACAGGTACGTTAGGACTGTGATATGGTCATTTTCTTGATTTTTCATGTTAACAGAAAAAATGGACAAAAAAACAGAATTTGACTCTTGGTAAAGGTAATAGGGAGGGCTATAGGGTCAAGTTTCAGATAACTTCGACCAGCTCATTTGATGACGTTAATCACCCTGATCCATCTTCGAAGAAAAAAAATGAAAAAGTGCGAAAAACCAGGGTGCTCCATGAAAATTCCAAAATGGCCGCAAATTGTACAATTGTTTTGCAGAACTCAAATATTTTTTGTTCAATTGCTTAATTTGTGGCAATACCATGTTTTGGCCTACAAAGAATCATTCTATGCAACTTCATCTCACCGTAGGGTTTCGTTTTCTTGAAAATGCAGTTTTGCTTAAAATGAGTCCGGAGGGGCGCTTTCCCATAAAACTGTGATACTATTGAAAATGGTGATGGTAACATCAACAAGGCGGTTCGCGAACCACAAGTCTAGCCTGCTTTCGCGCTTACTGTAAAGACAAAAAGCGCACACAGAAGTGTAACTTGTGCGAGTCCGGGTGTCCCCAAAAAGTTGTGCAAGCAATATACTTCAATTTCTACAACTAGTTTTACTTCCTCTTTCATTTGACCCCACCCTAGGGGTCACAACATTTTCAATTGTGGAGATATCATCTTGAAAGTTGAAACACCCCACCCACGAGCATAAGTCAGAGATGTTTAGGGAGTAGAACCCCTGGTTGTGTATGTATTGTATTCTCTTTACTCCTGCCTCTTAATTGACAACCACCCCAGGGGTCACCACCAATTTTACACTGTGGAGATATTTAATCATGCGCAGTCTCAAAAGGATAACTATGACGTTAGGGAGTATGCACCCCGGGGTTTTGCATTTATAGTATTCTATACCCTCTTACTCTTTCATTGACCAACCATCCCTATGGGTCAAAACTTTTCTGTTTGAGATAAATAATTTGAAAAATGTCCCCCACATGATCATAAGTATGTGACGTTTAGGAGTAGCAACAACCCCCGGGTTTGCATTATTAGTATCTATACTTCTCACTCTTCATTTGATAACCACCATGACGGCAACATCATCTCCATTTGGGAGATATTAATCTTGAAATGTCCCCAACATGTCATAACCAGAGATGTTTAGAGTAGCCCCCCCAGGTTTGCATTTTATAGTTATTCTTTATTTCCTGCTCGTTCATTTGACACCACCCCAGGGTCCACATCTTTTTCCCAATTGTGGAGATATAATCATGAAAAGTACATGCAAAAATCCCTAAATTTACTAAATTTAGTAAAAAATATGAAAATTTATTAATTTTGCAAACACTATTTTTGAAAAAATCAGGTGTCCAAATTTGAAATTTGAGTGAAATACGAGGCACGCGGAAAGGCGTGATATGGCCAATTTTTGCGTATTTTCACATTTTCCAAGAATGTAAACAGGCTGGCACAAGACCCACACATGGGCACCTTGATCTCTATTATGAATTTAATATTCATACCTTTGTTGTTGTATACTACTCCCACCCCCTTATAAGTCTTATTGTTTTGTACACCACCAATCACACACAGCCATATCTGCCTTAACTAAACACATGCTGACCTAATTTATTGTACTGTAAACAAACTCCTGAATCAACTTCTTTTTGAAGGTGTAGTATTTCACACTGAACATTGGACACTGAGCAAATTTGGTGAATGGACCAATTTTAGCATAGTTGCCACCCCCCCCATTTTAAAATAATCAAAGAATGCCCCTTAAGTGGCCCCACATGCATTTGACCACAGACTGATTTCAACAAAAGATGTACCGCATAATCGTTCATTGTAGCGAAGGAATTTTGATATCAATGTACAATTAGCGATACAGCAATTACGATTATTAATTAGATCAATTGTACAAACAATGCCCCTTAATTGGACCATGTGCACTTTGACCGCAATGATGATTCACCGACACAAGATGTTACGGCATAGAGTATCATGAGTAAAGGAAGTGAGGTATGTGTAAGTGTTACTCCAATATTGGAGGGTCTGCGCCCTCCGCCAAACTCAGAATATCGGAGTTTTGCGTATAAACGCGAACTCCAAAATCGGAGGACTGCGGGACATCGCAAAAACTCCACAATCGGAGGTTCTGCGATCTCTTTAAATATTGCTTATATTCAAAACACTCCAATATCGGAGTTTCAGCGTGTAATACACAGACACTGCCAAAATCGGGGTTTCTGCGGACATCGCAAAAACTCCCAAAATCGGAGGTTCTGCGTATCTTTAAAATAATTATTTATTATATTTAAAACACTCCAATATCGGAGTTTCAGGGGTAATACGCCAGGACGTACTCCAAAATCGGAGGGTCTGCGGACCATCCGCAAAACTCCAAAATCGGGAGTTTCTGCGAATCTTTAAATATTATTTATTTATATTTAAACCTCCAATATCGGAGTTTTTAGCGTGTAATACGCGACACTCCAAAATCGGGCGGGGTCTGGGCCATCGCAAAAACTCCAAAATCGGGGTTTCTGAGTATCCTTTAATTATGATTGATTTATATTCAAACACTCCAATCTCGGAGTTTCAGACGAATTATGGGACCATAATAAAATGTCACACACATTTTCAATTGAGAACGGAATTGATTGACAGTGATGAGAGAATGATATTAAGCGGTGTTCTATCAAACATATTTGTGATGTGATCACGAAAAAATGAGTCGTTCTTAAACTCACTACAGTTAAGTCAATCATCTCAGTCAGGGTTATGCAAACGACCGTTCATGAAGTCTATGAGTGGATATATTCATTTATTTTTAATACTACATTAAGGACCAAAGGAAATTTGCAATTGTGAGATAAAAAGAAGAGGAGAGAATAATGTTGAGTTACTAATTTTTGATTTAATAGATTGTGTGTGTCAATTTGTTCACACCACACATTGGATTCAGTTGTATTCGTCGTATTTTTGCAGTATTTTTCTGTATTCATCTTCAAGCAATATAGCCTTTGATATCTTGGGCACGTTTTAGACGACATTGATTGTTCAGTATCGCATTTTCTTCAAAGGGAAGGAGTTGAATTATACTGATTCAATTATGTACTTAGAATTACTCCAGCTCATTTTAAAATTTCCAGTCAATTTAATTTGACGGTCCGCGTTGATGCCAGGCTTAGTCTCAAGTGGAAGGGAGCTCAATATCTGTAATCATCGAGGCAGTGCGGCTTAACGCCCAATATTTCTCATTAAGTACCTATTCATTGCTTATCTTGCATTGTTCGGGAAAGGTTGAGAGATGGTCAAGTGGCGTGGTTCGCTCAGCAGTGGGTCCCGCTTGTATTGAATTCAGCAATTTTATGTCAGGTCATCTTTGACGGGCAGAGTTGTAATTCATCGAGGATGAGCATTAAACTCCGATATTTCCAACCGTTAGTCATTCATTCATGTGGTTGTGGGGTACGTTGTTTTGTCCCAATAATGATTTCTTCCATTGAAATTCGGCATGGTTCACGCCGCGATGATGTACATCGGCCCGCAACCGGCAATGGAGGATTTGAAGAACGAAATCCCGTATTTCAAGTTTCAAGCGATGAATTCCGGGAAATAAAATAGTGAGTACCAAAATTTGAGCTCAAAGCTTGATAACCTAAGAAAGCGAAAAAAAATTATTATAAAATGACAACGCTTGGTTACTAAAACGGATTAAGTACGCGTGTCCCCAAAAAAAAAACGCAAAAAACTTGGTGGAAGGGTCCATAAGTTTTGTACAAAGCACGTGACTCACTGATATCAAAAAAAATAAAGACATCGTAAAAGTAATATGCACCTTATATAACATATTAAAGTCTGTGTTTTTTTATATGTTACTGTGTTTAATAAAGTGATAAGGGTATAATGATGTGTGCATTGGTCTTTAAAGATCCCTAAAGTTCATTTATGACCAATATTGGTCGTCATTTCCCTTAGAGCGCGTCAATTAATTTGTTTAATAATTTCGCGATTATCTTCTGACAATCTATTACTAGAACATATGTTCGGACATCTTCTGAGGATACAATATCGAAAATTTGTTCGACTTCGCTTGGAGACGTTTTGTGCCATTAACAATACCGACGGTTTTAGATGTATTATTAATTATAATTAAAAAATCATTGAAAATATCATTTTGGAAACCTGGGAAAGTGGCTGATATTGTTATTTAGCGAGAAAAATATGTGTCTACGGTGTGGGTCGCCACAGAAAAAATATATGCCCAATCTAGGGCTGTCGACTCCAATGTGGAAAATTTGTTTGTTTAGAAAAGTAACTTTTACCTATCATTGCGTATTGCAAACAGAATATTCCTGCAAATGTTTAATGCTCAAAGTGAGTATTTGTCATATAAGAAACAGCCAAATTTGTCCGTCATGTAAAAATCGTTGACACGTCACGAAAATCACTCTGAACTTATTTTTCCTGAAGAAACAGGTTCATTTAGACAGCAGTACCATGCAAAGCTGTGCAAAATCTTATTTTGTTTTGGAAATTGGGGATGCTCTTAAAAAAATAGTACATATTTTAATAAATAATGTCGGGGGATTACGGTGAACCTGATCCAGTTTTCTGCCAAAAAAAGCCTCTAAACAAAAAACCCATCTGATAGTCGCCTCACTTTTTAGAGAGCCATTCAATCAGCTATGACAAAATTGATGTTTGATCGCAACCTCTACTAGCAAGTTTTTCATCACTGTCAATCAATTTCGTTCTCAAGAAGACATGGTGTGACATTTTTATTATTGGTCCCAGTAAATTCCTGAAACTCCGATATTGGGAGGTTTGAATTTAAATAATAATATTTAAGATAAGCAACTCCGATTTTGGAGTTTTTGCGATACCTCGGCCGAAGACCTACGATTTGGAGTGTGTGGGTTGATTTATACGCTGAAACTCGCGATATTTAGAGGGTTTGAATAAATAATAATATGAAAGCTTAGCAGAACCTCGATGTGGGTTTGCGGATGTCGCAGCCCCTCGATTTTGGAGTGTGTGGTATTATCGCCTGAAACTCCGATTATGGAGTGTCTTGAATATAAATAATAATATTTAAAGCTACGCATGATACCTCCGATTTTGGAGTTTTTGCGATGTAAGCAGACCCTCCGATTTTGCAGTGTGTGCGTATTATACGCTGAAACTCCGATTTGAGTGTTTAAATATAAAGAATAATATTTAAGATACGCGAGAACCTCCCGATTTATTTGGAGTTTTTCGATGTCCGCAGACCCTCGATTTTGGAGTGTCTGCGATATTCCAGCTGTGAAACTCGATATTGGATGTGTTAAATATTAAAGAATAATATTAAGTACGCAGAAACTCCGATTTTGGAGTTTTGCGATGTCGCAGACCCTCCGATTTTGGAGTGTCTGCGTAGTATACGAAGAAGAAAAACTCGTCTTGAGGTTTTGCGGACGGGCGAGACCCTCAATATTGGAGTACTTAAGAAGGGAAGGTTTGCATTTTTTTTAAAATTTCCCAATGTACCATTTAAGCGATTACCAGACAATTATGATATTTAATTAGATCAACTCGTATCAAAAAATGCCCCTTGAATCGGCCCCACCATGCACTTCGAACCCCAATTACTGATTCACACAAAATTATCATGGTGCCGAAGGAATTTTGGACCCATTCCGATGGACCGTTTCAGAGATACAGTGATATGCATATGACTTAGCTCCATTGGCTAGCTAAGCGCAAATCTCGCGTTGCAAGTTGAAGAAAGATGCGCATCGTGATATGCTTTCATGCAGAGAAGGAATTTTCCGTATCCGATGTACCGTTTCAATACAGCAATTATGCCGATTTGTGCATATTAATTATCTCATTTTCATACTTAATTTGCCCGAAATACGCCCGAAATCTAATCAGTTCCGAGAACTCTCCAGCCCGCTCCATTCCACCAAGTTACCTCATTATACGCCTTACGGAACTCCGGAACAACTTGTACACAACTCCTTGCGGGAAAATTTTTCTAAATTATGAAATTAGATACTTAATTACCATATTTACCCCAATATCTTTAACAGGTTCGAGAACTCATGGACCCCTTCTTTCCACCAAGTTAAATCCATCTTATCACTACGGAACTCCAGTAAAGGTACCCAAGCACTTGAACACGGACGTCCGGGCACACAAGAGAGCATGACAGACAGACAGACAGACGGACAGACAGACAGACAGAAAAGTGATTACTAAGTCTCTGCCGAACAAAGTTCAGGCGAAGACCAAAAAGTTGAAAAGTTTTATTATGAACACGTGTGAACATTTGAATTACATGGTGTTTGCAGTTTTTAAAAACTGGCTTAAATATGCCCTCCATTGAAACCTACACTAGAAAGTTTGTTGACCCCTGGTATTTCCAATGAGGTGTTTTTCATCATTTTTAAATGCTGCACGCGAAAATGGTAAGTGTACACAGCTCTAATCAGAAAATGATGAATTACCAATTCTGCGGATGGCCCACTGGAGTTTTTTAAAATTTAAAACTTTTGAATATGACACATCCTTTTAGGGAAAGCGCCTCGCAGTCCAATTTCTGTTAAGCTAAAATGCAATATCGAGAAAACAAAAAGTCGTGGTGAGATGAAGTTGCATAGAATGATTCCTTGCAGGCCAAAACATGGGTATTGCCAAAAATGAAGGTATTAAAACAAAACCTACTAAAGTTATGGTCCAAACTATGATTTTTGGTCAATATGGCAGCCATTTTTGATTTCCCTGGGGCACCCTGGTTTTTGCACTTTTTAATTTTTTTATCTTCAAAATGGAATTAAGCATCATTAAAGTCATCATTCTAGCCTGTGTTCGAATTGATCTGAAACTATTACCCAAATATTAACCCTCCTATAGCCCACTCTAATGGTAAACTTTGGTCTCTACTCTTATGCCAGGATATACAAAGTTGGGTACAAACAAAACATTCACACAGTTTCATTACAACTTCTCCAAGATCAAGTGAAAAATAAATAGGTGAAAAATTAGTTTTTATTTGAAAGACGATAGAAATATGTATGGTATAAAGACAATTGAACTCTCTATTAATAGGCTATATAGTCACTTGTCATTTTACATAGTTTCTGGCCACATCAGATAAGATACATATTTAATAGTCCTACAGGCCTGATCATAGTTTTTTGATTAAGTTTATACAGAGTATTCACTATTTGTTACTTTATTATGTTTTCAAAAGAAATTCGTTTCTACTGTCTAACAATGATGTTGAGGAAAGGTAGGCCCTACATACTTTTTCTGACTCAAGTCTGTTCACTAATAACTCCCACGAACTAAGAGTCTTATAAGAAGATTAAAATAAAAATATACAAATAACACTGCTAGTTGAAAGCTAAAAGTTGAAACCAAGTATGGTCAATTCCCAAGGGTCAAGTGACTACTGAAAGTTTACTCTGGGATAAGATATCAAGGACCAACCCCAACTGTGAATTGGAGAGTGCTAATTGAAGTTATAACATAAGTATCATTTAGCTAGCTATGGATAAGCATGAATTTACTTCAAGTGATTACCAGCTAAAATGTATTGGAACCAGGCTGTCTTGGCTGTTCTCTCTCTCTCTAGAGCAATGTAACTGTTAAATTGTTAATTTTTCTTTTTTTAAAAATTCAATATCAATTCATTTTGTCCTTGGTATGGACCTCTTCCAAACCAGAGTAGCAATTTTTGCAGCTCTTTAATTTTCACATATAATGTGGGGAAATTGATTGTGGTAAATGGCTAAAGCTTGAGTTCTAATAATGAGACATGATAAATTAATAAATATTTAAGTTAACATTATGGTATTAGAAGGCCCACTTGAAATTTTAAAATATAGATGTGTTTAAAAAGGTTTTTGTTCAAATATTCCTTCTTCCAGAGGTAGTGAGTGTGACCATGGACCGTTAGTAAGCGGTCCAATGCCTAAAGTGCTAAACTTGGTATTAAAACTTTCAATGCTAATTAGTGAAATGGTTAACTTGAAAGACATATACCAAATGATCAAGGCCCTTTACTTCGAGCATAGAGTTGCACACTGTAAATCCTTTGCCTCAAATGGATTCCTCGCCTCCACCATAGAACATGCACACAAGGCCGATGACTTTCAAGCTAAAATTTCTGGACTTTGAGTGTAAAAAACGGCTCCAAACGGACAAATTACACCCCGATTTTGGGAGATCGCTCTATACGTCCCTGACTCGGGCTCTCCCTACCCACTTCCAAAATTTCGTCACTCACCATACAGTAAGAAATGTAGCCCCTGATTACAAAACACACACAAATTGGGACTACATTCCTCGTGCGTCATAGCTATAACCCTGGTGCTGCTAGCGCAATTAAGGGTTAACCGCTTTTTTCCACCAAGATACATCATTGTCGCCCTTACATAACTCCAGATAAATCGTACACAAAGTGGGTTATCATTTTTATCACGGACTAACGGACAGACGCTGCTCATTTCAGAACCCCATTCCGAACTCGTTCGGCGAGGATAATAAATGGTACATTTAAAGCGGCACTGGCACATTTTCACAAAATATGAAATTTCTTCAATTTGCTCTCAAATGATAGTCTAGGCCATTGGAAGAACAGAGATATATTTTACACATAAAAATAACATACCCCAAAACAGATAGGGACATTGATATGAAGATAAAGACATCCAGATAATTTGTAGGCCAACTTTTAAGTTTTCCATAACTTTAATCAACAAATGACATATTACATGAATATTTTTGACTCGTACTCACTGATATTAAAACCACAAAGGTTATAGACCAGTCAAACAGTGTGCATAGCGTGGGAAACATGCACACGGCGTGCGTGTTCTTGTGTTAAACGCCATTTTCGGTGTCTGCTGAATTAAGCGTCGCCGGCGACGTTAAATTATAAAATCGTTCTGTTTACCCATAAGGAAGCTGATTTGGTCTTAATCATTTCGGGTGATGGCTTTTGTATATAAAAGCTTTACAACCATGCAAAAATATCGATTTTGAAAAATCTTGAGGGTGCACTATTTTTCAAATATGCCAGTGTCTCTTTAAAGGCTGACTGAGATTTTGAAATATAATTTCTTTGTGTATTAATTAAAAATAGAGTCCACTAGAACTAAAGATAGTCACCTAAAATACTATTTCCAAATTTTGAGATGAATCGGAATGCAGTAAACATATACCGTATTGTTCCTAATAAACGCCCCGGGGGCGGTGCATTTTTCAAAAGAGGGGGCGTTTATTACAGTCAAAAATGGAAAGTCAAAAATCCCCACAAAAATCACCTTACACAGTTTATAAAAGATTACTGGGGGTCCAGATGTCATTATACACATGAAATCCACGAACATCACTTTGTACTTTGTAGAAAGTATTGATGACAACAGCGATTATGATACGGATTACGACAGTCCTGGCCATTAAATCATGCGATTTTGGTGAGCTTAACTCATTTTCTTGAATTGTTTTATCCAAAAATCGTAGGGGGCGTTTAATAGAGCAGGGGCGTTTATTAGGAACAACACGGTATGTATAGTATAACAGTGCATATGATCCGGAATTTTATATTCCCATAGTTGTCATTTTCTATATGAAGGTCTTCGATTTGAGCTGAGCTATTTCACACAGTGATTAGTATATGGACAAGCATTATATATATATAAGCAAAAAAATGCAATTTAATTCAAAATTGAGGGCCCTCTCATCTAGAAATCTCTCAATCAGCCTTTAAAGGAAAACATCAATTGTTTAAACAAAAAAACGTTTATTATCTGTTATCGTGTATTATCACACATTGCAACGTTTTCAGTAGCATTTATAAAATAAAGAAAATAATAGGAAGGCTATATGAAATAAACACATTGAACACTTTACTACTACTACATAGACTACTGTACAAAATATTGGTCGACCAAAATGGAGAACATTTCGCTCACAACCAAACATACTTTAGACTTAAAGGTGCAACGAGAGATTTTGAAACATCCATGTAAGGTGTCATATGTAGTGATTTCATATAGATTAGACACTCAAATGATTTCCTTACCTTGTATTTTGGTACAGTGTTATCTTAAAAGTGAAAACAGAAGGTGATTTTTATATGCTTATATTTCAATAGAAAACATAGGCTGAATTTCGTATTTGCTCCTATACAAAAATAGAAATTTCACAATTTTTGTACCAAAGAAACAGTTCTCAGCTTAATCCTTACATATGGTGATGTTTTTGATATAAAGCTTTACACCAGTGCCAAAATCAGAATTTTCACATTTTTTCGGGACACCTGTTATTTGAAATCTCTTGTTGCACCTTTAAGATTTCACAAGGTAAATGAGAAAAATATTGACCCCTTCTGGAAAAATCTGGGGTCCCTGGGGTTGAGGCTATAATAGCGATTGGACCATGGACCTTTAAAGTTTAAAATGGCAGTCAATATGGCCCTCTTCAAGGAGCTTTACACTCCTACGAATTGAATTGGCATAGTCTGTCATATATTAATTAAATGTAGCAAAGTATCAACAAAAGTAACAAATGTGTGTTTGACCATGACGAATATATCGAGGATTGACAATCAGAAAGCCTTAACTCAAAAATACTGCTTTTGAGAAATGTGATGTTTAATTTTTCTACTAAGCAAATCTATTCATTACTCAAAATGTAAACATCTCATAAAGCTCATATATGGTCTGTAAGCAAACATTATATAAACTTTAGTACAAAGAACAATTTTTTATTTGAACGGTCAGAGATTAGCCAGAAAGTCTTTATATAGAGAGATTAGTGCCTAACAAGTTCCGTCCTTTCTATGACGGTAACTGAACGGTTAATCTTTGTGAGTTTTCACAATCGCTTCATATCATGCCTAAGGATTGACCACTTATTTCAAACAATAATGTTTAGCATGTCTCCACTTTGGACATGTTTTATTACAAAATGACATCCTCACGTAAGTAGCGTGGTTGATTAGGGAGCTACAAGGCTGGTTGCAATTGCAGGCAATTTGCAACTAGAGCATTCACTCATTGTTTGGGCCCAATAACAGTACCTATTCAAAGTTCATACCTCATATTAAGGCTTTCTGATTATAAACAAGGTGTGACCATTGATTGTGGTTGCAGGGGTTTAGTTTTGCTTTAAAGGCAATTGGAAGTAGACTTGAGTTAAGGCTTTCTGCTTTTCAGAATCTGTAGGTGTGACTGTTACCAATTGTTTTAGCACCAAAACCTCAAAATCACCAAAACGTGAGTTACGTCCTTCTGTTTTGTCAACCCTCGATATTTTATATCTGACATTGTTGGTTTTGTTCACATGCTTTTTTGGTGGCCAATACAGAATGCAAATTCAATATGAATTTGTATGAAACATTTTAAATACAGCCTCTTACACTGGAAAAAAACAGTGTTGCATGTGAAACAAAGTTTATTTCCTGTAGATAAATGTTTTTGCAATCTCCCCAATTAAGAATGTGGACTTTTTTCAAAGTGAGTATTTATCTCACAGTCCATTGTGAACACTATACCTTGTTTTTGATCAGTATATAACAAATGCCTTCTAGACCATTCATCAGTTTTTAACAGATTGACTGATGTGTTGTTTAAGCATCTCAGTAGTTTTAAATTTACTCTGACAACTTTTGCATACCTTAGCATTCTCTGAGTGTAACTGCAACTTGGTTGCCACTAATTCATTTACTCCACTGTTTTTGCCTTGCATTTTCTGTTTGCACATTTTTATATGAAGTGAATGGTCCACAAAATGTTGGAAATGCAAGTTACAGAATGGGCACACCAGTTTATCATGTAATGCTTTTTGACATTTGGTCTCAAATGGCATTTTACATGTGGGACATCTGAAAGCCAGCCCATGTTGAAGCCACTCATGTTTCCATTTTGTACTTCCTTCATGATCCCTCAGCCTCACCTCTGTGTCACATTCACTGTGACAATGTTTGCACATGGTATTTTTGGTTTGCTCTTCCTTTTGACCAACTCCACTTGGTTCTTTTTCATGGACTGTTTCAGCTAACTCTACTGTCGAAATTGCCCTTGTTTTTGAAGTTGATGGATTCTGTTCTTTTTTTGTTCTTTTGGTACATGAATCCACTTTTGCAGTATGTTCAGGATGACTAGAAATTGAAGTCGCTGACTTTTCCACAGTAGCTTTTGTGCTTTGTTCTTTTGCATGCTTCTCCTCTTGCACTGAATTCTGACTTGACATGTCAACTAAGTCTGAATCTTTTTCATGTTTCACGGAATCAGTTGCAGTGACTTCCTGGATGTGTTTTTCACAATGCATTAGCATTTTACATCGTGATTTGAGCAGTTCTCCACAAATGCTACAATTGTGTGAACGGAATGAAGGGGCTATTACATGGTAATTGTACAATCGAATGCTTGAAAACTGCTTATGACATTGTTTACATGTCATCAAATCTGAGCTAGGTTTTTGTTCCTTGTATGACTGAGATTGCCTTGTGACCATGCTCTCACTGTGTTTCTTGGCATGGAATGCTTCTTGACAAGTCATTGTCAATAAATCACCACAGTCTTTGCATTTCTTAATTTTGTTCTGTCATTTTCACCTTAGCCAAGTGGTCTCGAAGGGCTTTTACAGTTGGAAACCAAGACTCGCAATATTCACAGGGTCGTTCCGTCGAGTCATACATTGCTTTTCTCTCCAACTTGTGTTTCCTGTGGTGAAATTCTTTCTGACACGCCCATTTCAGGTTGGAACCACAGCTTTCGCAGATTTTGCTTGGCTTCAGTTTCTTTGCTTCATTTTGGTGTTGTTTTAGTAGTTTAAGATTTGCAAACACCATCTTGCCAGAATTTGCATTTCCTCAGCTTGGAATTGTTAGCTGCTGTCTCAAGTCCTAAATCTCTGTCGTTCTGTTCATGCAGTTCAATGTGGTTGCTAAATTGTACCCTCTGGATGTAGTCTGCATGTTTATGACACAAATAACAATTTAGAGTCATTTCTCGTAAATGTAAATCGAAAGCTTCTCTGGACTTGAAGAATATCCCACACCGTAAGCACTGATTGTAATCACGTTCCCATGAACACACAAGTTTGTTGGACATATCTAATATGGACTTGACATGTGCTGATAACTCACTAGGTTTTGCAAAAGATACATTACAATGTTTGCACAAATAATTAGGCTTTTTGACAGGCTCTTTCATAACCTTTATATGTGCCCGCAACTGAGCCACATTTGAAAAGCGTGCATCACAATGTGAGCAGATGTATTCTTTGCTGTTCTGTAAATAGCGATGATTTGGATTACGCGGCATTAAATGGTGAACATGACCGAGGTGATCTATTAGATACCTTAATTTCTGAAAATGAGCACCACATTCTGTGCAATGGTATTTGTACCTTTTAGTGTGCTCATCCAGCTGCTTTGTAGTCTCAAATTCTTGGCCACAAAGAAAGCACTTGCATTGGAGCTTCTCAGTCACTCTCTTTGAATATGCTATATGCGTTTCCAACTTATTAGAGGGGAAAAAACGATGACAACTGTAACATGTAGAGATTTTGTGGTACTCAGAACCATGAACTACACGACAGTGTACATGTAGACTTTCAATGGTCTTTTTGTGCCATCCACAAAAAAGGCACACACACTTATACTGTTTCTTGTGCTGTAACATAAGGCATTCCGAGTGACAAAGAATATGGGGGACATGGTAAAAGCACAGCATGCACCTCTTAGGGTACTCAGATTTGGTCTCTAACACCAATCTCTTGTGTTCTTCTAATGCTGCAACTGAATCAAACTCTACCCCACAGTCTGCACACCTGTTCCCTGCGTTGCAAGAGTTGACTTCCTTGAGTTCTACATTAGCATCAATTTCATCTCCTTCTCTTGACAAAGTCTCCATCTTCTCTGCAAACTTTGCTGGACATTCCAGCCTTAAATGCATCTGCAAGGTTTCTTCATCTGGAAACTGACTGAGACCACACTGTTTGCAGGAAACAAACTGATGCACATAATAGTAGTGTCTAAAAAGTTGGTTGGAGCTAGAAAATTTCTTTGGACAATTTAAGCAGCTAATCTTCCCTGTATCACTACCATCCAAACTGGAACCTCCATTGTCATTGCTGCAAGTCTCAATATGGCAATGGTAGTTCATTTAGATTCAAACTTCATGAAGCATGTTTTGCATGAATAAAATGCCCAACAGCTCTTAATGTGGAGTTCATAGTTGCTCTTCAATTCAAACTCCATGAGGCATGTGCTGCACATGTAGGCTACTTTACAGTTCTTGACATGGCTGTCATAGTTGCTTTTTAATGCAAACTTCAAGGAACAGTTTCCACATATATAAGCTTTTTCACAAGTCTTGGTGTGGTGCTTATAGTTGCTTTTCAATTCAAATTTCATTGAACATATTTGCACGAATAAGGTGCTCTGAATAATATATCCTTTTCTTTGGTTTTTCTTTTAGCAGGGGCTGCAACAGTTCCCATTGTTTTAGGGAAATGCTTATCACTGATTTTGCTGGTGTCTTCATCTTTAGACTTGTTTTTGTTCCTCTTCTTTTTATCTTTCTTCATTTTATCAAATTCTTTCACAGCAAGTTCCTTGTGGTCACTAGTTTTTTTTCTTAAACAGCAAGCTTCATGTTTATTAATACACATACGGTCTCCACTCACCATTTTACCACAGAATTGGCACACAGCTTTGATCTTAAGGTGAATATACGCTTCATGGACAAGCTTATTACCTTTGCGGTTGAAAAGTTTACCACAAAATGTGCATTCATATTTTACAGCATTATGTACTTTTTGGTGATGAATTTGCAGTAAAGGTAGTGTGGAAAAGCCTGCCCCACACTGCTTGCACAAAACATTCTTCTTACCTTTTCTACTATGCACGCTCATTTTATGTAAGCGCAGTGCCTGTTGATTGCGAAATGCCCGACCACATGGTTCGCATGCATATTTCCCAGTGTGGTAATACAGATGTTCTTTCAAACCACGATATAAATTAACATACACCTTGCCGCAAAAAGGGCAAGGATATTTATCACATTTTGCTTTCTTAAATTCCTTCAGGACTGCTAGAACATCAAATGTGTGCACACTCAGATCCTTGGCATCTGGGTTTTCTGCAGCTAGTCTCTTGCTAACCCCCATCTCTCTATCACTTTCCTTTTTTTGACCCATATCAATTTGAAATTATCAGCTTTTTCTTCACGAACCACAACTGACTGGCTAAGCTTTTGCTTTTTCACCTTTGATTCGCATTCAGTTCGGCTTACTACTTGAGATTTAGTACTCGTATCACTTTCTGAAATTTAAAGAAAAGAAAACAAGACCTTATGGTTACACAATTTGCTATTATGTATAAGACCAACATTAAACTTGATATTACAGCAATCAAAGATCAAACATGAACCAGTCTGGCAGTTCGACCGAATCAAGTCATTAATTTCGCCTGTGAGCATTAGAGGTGTAAATTGTTCTGATCGCCTTTGAGATCTGCTGATTTACTCACAATCAGGGCCATATTTTTAGCCTATAAATTTATAGGCTTAGGACATGAAGTAGAAAAATAGAGTAGGAAAGCCAATAATTTCTGAAACTAGTCTCCTGTCTTGTTCAATTCTTGTGAAACATCAGAGATTCCACTTTTTCGATTTTGAATGAAATTCCTGATTTTTAAAAAAATCTAACCAAATATCTGATTTTTTTTTGGTAAATTCTGATCAAAATTTTGATAAACATTTTTTTAATGAAACATTGCATTTTTAAAAGAAATTCTTGTAATTTTATCGCGCTGTGAAAATCCATCATCCATCCATCTCTCCTCCATCAATACACATGGTTGGTCATTAACCCATTCTGTGTATATATAAATTGTGCATTCCTTTTGTTTTGTGGAAGAGACCTTTGCCTTCTTCATTTGCACACCTCGAAACATGCCGAGTTTTTGCCACAACCAGCAAGCATGGTTGGTAGGCTATGCATGCTGAATATTTTAAGGCTTACTGTATTTTGGCAAATGAAACGAAGCAGAACTCCCATGGGATTCAAATACACGCTTAATTCCGTCATGCATTGTGCATAAAATAACGGGCATAATGAATAAAGCATGTATCCAATGGAGTTCCTGTTTACGTTTTTTAGTTTTTTGCAAAATACAGTAAGCCATATTTAATGTCAAAAATGGAATTTCTGACACGCAAAGACGATCTTTCCAAGATAAAAAAGATTTAGAGACAAAAGTTTATAGATTGGCAATGGTGGAGAAAAAGGAAAGCAAAGAAATATTTACAAATCAATACGGTGCAATACAATAAGTAATCCTCAAAGCTATAAAAGGAGACATAGACATAATACACAGGTTATGGCCCTGGTTGGTTTTGGATATTATTTGAACTGTTGTTTCCGCGGACAGTTACTGGCGCATTAAACAAGGCGGTTTTCGAACCACAAAGGTCCTCCGCCCGTCCGATAGTAAATGGATGAAATATATTGTCAAGATCACATGGAATAATGTGGATGGAATAATTGGTTCCCCAAACCACTTAGGCATGCTGCATATTGCATTGCAATTTTGCTGGTATCAAATGTTGACTTGTTGATTACAACTATTTGTAGTTTTGACCTTGAAATAGCCCTACTTGGCCCTTGAAATGACCTTCAACAATTTTTCTTCGGCATGGAATGCTACTACAACCCTCAGTTTCATGACCATACTCCATGTGTATGATCCGACCTTGTATGACCCCCACAGACCTTGAATGACCATCAAAATTTTTTGGCACTGATGCTGACCACACCCATCAAGTTTCAGCATCCTACATCCTACCACCCCGACTTATGGTTTGACTTGAAGGAACCCGACATGACCTTGAAATGACCTTCCAATATTTTTAGGCACGGAATGTTGACCAAACCCAAGTTTCTCATTCCTACCACATTTGACAAGTGTTATAGCAAGACAGGCCGGTCCAGGGTTTTTTTTTTCCACCGATCACCGGGTTTCGAGATCACCTGGCTTGAATGACTTGGGTTTCGCGGGTCCATTGCCTTGAATGACCCCTCCTGATGACCTTGTCGTGACCTTTAAAATTCTCCTGCATCAAACAATCAACTTCACCTCCAATGTGTCATGTCCAATACACCAATGTACCCTATTTGACTGAATGACCCCTGCTGACGACTTGTCATGACCTTTAAAATTTTTGGCATCAACAATCGACCCCGCCCACAAAGTTTTGTCTGGATTACACCAAAGTTGACCCTTTTTGACCTCCTAGACCTTAAATGACCCCTCATGACATTTGATCCACTAACAATACAAACCCGGTCTTCGGCGGTAAGGGGCACCCACCCACCAAGTTTCAGGAACATGTGACCCTCGGTCTCCAAGAACAGACGTTTAACATCCTTTGACCTTGAATGACCCCTAATGACCTTTGTTTGTGTGTTTTGTGATGACATGATTTTCAGTTTTTATAATTTTTTGTGTTTGACAAGATCAAAAAGACCCCAACAACTCCAAGGTCTCATGTCAATGCACACCAACGTTACCCCATTTGGACCTTGAATGACCCTGAGACCTTTGATCCACTAACCAATACAACCTTGGTATTTGGAGGTCAAGAGGCACCCACCCACCAAGTTTCAGGAACGTGCGACCCGCGGTCTCCGAGAAACCGACGTTTAACATCCTTTGACCTTGAATGACCCCTAATGACCTTGTCGTGACTTCAAAATTTTCGGCATCACAAAGTCGACCCCACCCTCCAAGGTTCATGCCCATACACCAAACGGTTAACCCCATTTGGACCTCATTTGACCTGGAATGACCCTGATGCCCTTTGATCCACCAACAAAGACAAAACTCGGTTTCGGAAGGTCAAGGGGCACCACCCACCAAGTTGTCAGGAACGTGCGACCCCTCGGTTCCGAGAAACCAAGTTTAACATCCTTTGGGACCTTGAAAGACCCCTAATGACCTGTCGTGACCTTCAAAATTTTTGGGATCAAAAATCGACCCCACCCTCCAAGTTTCATGTCATACAACCAATGTTTACCCCATTTGACCTTTTTTGACCTTGAATTACCTCCGAGGACCTTTGATCCACTAACCAATACAAACTCGGCGGTCTCGAAGTCAAGGGCAACCCACACCCACCCACCACCAAGTTTCAGGAATGTGCGACTCTCGGTCTCCGAGCCAATAGGCGCGTCCCATTTGACCTCTTTTGACCTCGAATAACCCCCGATGACCTTTAATTCGCACTAACACATACAAACTCGGTCTTCGTTCGGTCAAGGGGCATCCCGCCCACCAAGTTTCAGAAACGTGTGACCCTCGGTGTCCGAGAAAATAGACGGCGGTCAGACACACAGACAGATAGACAGACAGATAGACAGACAGACCACCGTGTATTAATATATAGATTAATCCATTTGACCTTGAATGACCCCGTACATGACCTTGAAATGACCTTCAATTTTTCGGCATCCTTGGATGTTGAAAAAAAAAAAAACCAACACACCCCCAAGTTTGACACCTACCACAAAATCGACAAGGCTATGTATGCCAATTTAATTCCATTTGACCTTGAATGACCCCGTCATAGACCTTGAAATGAACCATTCAATTTTTTCGGCAGCACGTAATTTTTACCACAACCACCATTTTCTCAATCCTACCACCTTTGACAAGGTTATAGAAATATTATCCCATTTGACCTTGAATGACCGTCCACAATTACCTTTAAATGACCTTCAATTTTTTTCTGACTGAATGTTGACCACAAAGACACCCACAAGTTTCATCATCCTGCCACAATTGCAAAGGCTTATAGCAATTAAATAATCCCATTTTTGACCGCATTTGACCTTTGACCCTTGCCACACTCCCTCACCTCCGAACTCATCCGTCTACTTGGGTGACACCTATGTGCGTAATATGGCACCCATATTTGCTTATTAAAAAAAATCGTGTTTCAAGGCTTTATCGCTATTGTTTTTGACCAAATTTGACCAAATTTTTAACCATTTTTGACCATATTTTGATTTTGAGACCTTTGGACCATGCCACATGACCCCACCTCCGAACCATCCACCGTCTACTTTGGTGACATCTTACGGTGCGAAGATGGACACCCATACTTGCTTTAATCAAAAGAATATCGTGTTTACCAGGCCTTATAGACATATGGCCATTTTTGACCAAATTTGAACCCCATTTTTTGACCATATTTGACTTGACCAATGTCACATGACCCACTTTACATCCCATCAAACGCCCACTTGAGATGCATCTATGTTGCGAAGATGGACACCCACACTTGCTTAGATCCAGAGATATTGCTTGGGACACACACACGCACACACACACGGACGCAGGGCATTTCTATAGTCCCCTTTGCCAACTAAAGTTGGCGGGGGACCAAAAAGGGGTGTGTTAGAGAGTGGCTAGAGGTCAATTTGCATAGAAATGCCCAACGACTATACTCTGTCTAGCCCGAAGTACGAAGTAAGAATGCGGGCATATACATGATCAGACTTTCAGCACGCACATAGTCAAAGCACAAGCGCACTGCAACTGGAAGGTGGTACACGTATACCCAGGGTATACTCGCGCGTCATCACTTCATACTTAAGGCCGCACAAAGTATAGATGGCGTTTTCGTAACTCGCCAGCACAGAGCAGGACCAATTGGTGTTTCCGTAACTCGCCAACAAGACTTAATGGTGTTTCCGTAACTTGCCAGCAGGACTAAATGGTGTTTCTGTAACTCGACAGCAGGACTTAATGGTATTTCCGTAACTCGCCTCCAGGACTTTCTTGCAGGTTCAGACTGACTTTGTAGGGGAGGGGGGTAAATCGCCATTTTAACTCGCCAACTCATAACGCGCCCACTTTTTAACTCGTCCAAAACTTGCTCTCGATGTTTCCTGATTGAATTTTCAGGTTCTGAAATGGCTTAAACCCAGGAATTTTAATCCATTGGAATGTATTTTCCCCTCTGCAAAGGTGTTTCCTACAGTGTAATTTTTTTTTTCAAACTCCCAGCAGTATCTCTGAAACATGAAGGTATGCAAGTTTGACATTTCTTTGAAACTCTATGATATTGGATTTTGAAATTTCTTAGCAAAAATGGTGTGTTTTGGGGCAGTGGTAGCACTAACCTGCGTTTTGTCCTGGACAACCAATTTTAACATCTTGGACCCCTGCCTTAACTTATGTTGTAAATGGTCAGTGGACCTCTTATTGGACCCCCAGCTTCAGAGATTTGGGGTTCTATAGACTAGACAAGGTGCTCAAATTTCAGCAGAAGTGTTTCAAACAACTTTCCTAGACTCATTTTTTATGCTGATTACGAAAATGCCAATTGCTTTGCTGAATTTTGAGTGCAAAGAGGTCAAAGTGTAAAAAATTCAAATTGGCTGCCAAATGCAACATATTTCATTTTTTTAAAATGAATATCTACTTTTATGAGTTATCGACCTACGTCTATATACTGTCCCTTGAAGGTGAGCACATTTCCAATAACTTACCAACTTATAATTTGTTGGTGTAATAATTAAAAATAGTCAACCAGAACTAAGAGAGTAACCAAAAAAAAAATGCACAATTCCAAAGTTTGAGATGAATCCGATCATTCGTTTTGATGCAGTAAACATTTATGTACAGTATTATAAGTGCCATAGGATACCGTGTATAACAAAAATTCCAAATCTGGAATTTTATAACAAAGTTGTGATTGAGCTATTATTCCCACAGTGATTCGTACATGGGACAGCATTATGTATGCAAAAAAACATGATTTCTTTGAATATTGAGGGCGCCCTCATCTGGAAATCTGAGTCAGGAACTGAAATTGGAGAAAATGCAAAATGGCCACCAGAATACTCATGACATAACATTAAAATATGGCCATGTGTCTTGAATTGGTGCCTGCTCTAGGGTGGAGCCGTTTCCTATTTTAGAAAAATCTGACATGTTTGTAATGATTAGAGTACTTAAATGTGATTGAATACTTCCAAGTAAACACTCATTTTAAAGCCTATTTAGTTAGCTTTAAGTTGATACCAAAATTATCTTGATCAGACTTCAGTAATTAAAATTATGACTAATTAAGTAAACGAAGGTGGAGGGTGGAGCAATTGGGACACGGTACCATGTAAAGTCAATGGGAGAATATGAAGCTTCAGCTCTTAATGTTTTTCTTTATCTTAACAATTGTTTAATTATTTGAATTATATATCAAATTAAATCTAATTAACTGCCCTTTAATTTGAGACCATAAATATTGTGGTGGGACTCTAATTAAAGAAATTATAATCAAATAATTGATTAATTAACAAGTCGGGATTGATTATACAATGGGACACGATGAACATACAATATGAGAAAACGATGTTTAATCAGCCCATTATGTTTCTAAATACCATTCAATAAGATAACAACTTAAAACTAATGAATTACACTTCAATCCAATGCCTAATTAACATAGACCAAAGATTTTAATGAAGCTCATTAATTAATTAGATAAGCTGGGATGCAGAGGAAATGGGACACAGTATGTTACAAATTTTACAGGTGAAAAGGAGTTTTTTTTACTCAGTAAAAGATACTTCTGAATCTGTCCTGTTTTTAATTATATCTTCTGCAGTTACAGATTTAAATATTCATTAGAAGATTACCAAAATGAATGTCCTTGATTAAATAATTAAATTATTCTTAATTAATCAAATGAAGAACCAGAGTGGAGGAATGAGTTCAAGCTGCTATATCGAAACAATGAGACATGTAAGCCTCCTACCGTACTGCAAATTAGGTTAATTTCAGGCATATGATTGTCAAAAAATAAATTCAATCATGAAGATTATACTTGGTCTCTCCATATGACTTGTTGATGCTTAACATGTGAGCTGCCAATTTGAACACGCGACACTGAAAATTCATACTTTTCATACAGTAAAAGAATTTTCACAAGGGTTATAACCCTATTAATGTTTACATTTTATGAATGGTTATTGGATTTGCTCTGCAAATACTTTATTGTGCTTTAGCAGAAGCTTCTTGCAAGAAGTCTTTAAGCAGTCTTTAGAACTTAATGCAATATGCATATTTTTTATGCCAATTTCGTTACCCGCTGCTCCCAAAATCATAAAAATAGTTCTACTAGGGTATCCCTGTCAAACTACAATCTTAGCCAAAAGTGTTGGAACACTTTTATAGGCCTACTTCAAAATTCCCCCCTCTCCCCCCTGGACAATGTTGAATCCTGAAATTTTGTTCTTGCCACCCTACAAGAACCCAACATTGATTGGTGGGGATAGGGAGGGGTGTATGGATAGAGAATGCTCCAAGCCTCCCAACCCAAGTTGACATGATTTCCTATATATCTCTTTAAGAGAAATACGGCAAATAATCGAGGCAAAAAGAGCAGTCGTGTTCCAACACATTTTGGCTAAGATTGTGTCTGCAGAGTGAAAAAATAATCATCTAATTTTACATTTTCCCTCATAACTTCTTATTTATGACAGCTATTACAACGAAATTTCAGATGCATATAAAATAAACATATTGGCTTATGTCATTGCATGGAAAATGAAATCAGCGGTCAGCTTAGGGAGTGGTCAATAAAAATGTACTCATAGCATATTTGAGCTCAAAGTCGTCCATATAGACAGGAAAAGGCTCTTAATTTAGTGGGTGTTATTACTAAATTGAAAAAATAAATAGTCAATGCATAATCAATAAACTTCCATGATGTTACAGGAGCAATATATTACATGTGATTACTCAATGTAAACAAGAAAACTCCAAAATATTCATGGCACATTTCTGCATTGGTATAATGAATATAGGCATGAATTAAACAGTAGTGGAGTTCATGTGGAGAGATGATGATGATGATGATGACGATGACGATGACGTCGACGATGTAGACAGTGTGCTTTCCGCGCTACAAAGTGCCTTGTGTTTAACAACTTAATATTGATTTCATAAGTGTAAATATTTCCAATAAATAAAATTTAGAAGACACGTTAACTAGAAAAAAAATTGTTAATATGTTAAATGTTTCACATAGAGTTACGCGCTTTATATGATACATAGGGTGAGCTTTAGATTTCAAATGAAAATAGCCGAATTCCAAATGGTAGGACTTGCTCTCGAACCGCGAAACTACCGCTTATAAGGCGAGATCTTTACCTCTAAGCCAATTCGCTCTTTACATACCGATGATGATGATGATGATGATGATGATGATTATGATGATGATGATGATGAAAGCCATCTATAAACACGCCAAGATAAATTGGGTATAGCTCTACAAGTTTTACTGAAAACAATTGTAAACAACCCATTGTTATTCGTGATGTGATCCTTTATCAACCGATTCGATAATTTCACCTTGTCCACAACATCGATAATCCATGGTAAAATTCTATTTTCAAGAATAAATGATCTCTGAAAATTGTTCTTTAATTGAAAATCAAACGCTACACCACGGCTAACCATATGAAAAAGATCATGACTCCTGTTAGTCTCTATTGTTAATATGGTTTATCGTGGCTTCATCATTGATTTACGTGTGTAGGATTTGGTATACCGTTCGTCGATTCATTGATTTAAACATATTTTAGGTTTGAAACGAATGATCAGTATGTAAGGAGCGATTTGGCTTAGAGGCTAAGATTTCGCCTTGCAAGCGGTAGGTTCGCGGTTCGAAATCAAGTCCTGTCCTTTCGAATTCGGTTATTTTCATTTAAAATTTAACCTATGTATCAAATAAAGCGCATAACCCTATATGAAAAGTATTTTAACATGTTAAAATCTGTCTTTTTTCTATTTAACGTGTCTTCGAAAATTTATTTGTTGTGAATATTTACACTTATGAAATAAATATTAAGTTATTAAACACAAAATAATACACTTAAGACCGCGGAAAGCACACCGGCATATTGCACACAATTGCTGTTAAACCCATGAATGTAGCTTAAAACGCAATGAAAGTATGGCCTATGCTGATTGAAAGTGACCATTCCCTAAAGTAAGGCAGTGGGGAAGTGTAATTTGATACTCAGATGAAACGTCTTATTTGTACCTATATTGTGTACAAGTTTCGTTTCAATATCATTTATCTAATAGAAATGGCATGCAATTAAGTTAAGCATGAAATCCTCTTTGTAATAATACAAATACAAACTTAGCCAAAAGTGTTGGAACACTTTTATAGGCCTACTTCAAAATTCCCCCCTCTCCCCCCTGGACAATGTTGAATCCTGAAATTTTGTTCTTGCCACCCTACAAGAACCCAACATTGATTGGTGGGGATAGGGAGGGGTGTATGGATAGAGAATGCTCCAAGCCTCCCAACCCAAGTTGACATGATTTCCTATATATCTCTTGATAGAGGAGGAGCAGAATATCATAGGGGCCTTATTTAAGGAGTTCGTTTACCTCCCACTACAGAAAAGGTTTGACACCTTTGGTAGTTAGTATGGACCCTCTACATCAATGCTAGGTAGGTAGTACTCTCAAATTGTGGTATCACTTTTTCAATAGGGGCCAATTTAAGTTTACACAGGGGTCAAACTTTTAAAATGCCCCAATCATGTTGAAATGTATGCCATATTGTCCATCTAATCATAAGGATTCCAAAAATGTATAGTTTGTACCACCTACGACCATTGGTTTTGGAGTTATAAGGTAAAATGGCTAAAATGGTAAAAAAGGTCAATTTCATTTTGTACAGGGGTCAACATTAAAAGTTAATCTGATTATATTTTAAATACTTGCAAGTTATTGCCTGAGGTTAGCGGACTCATAAAAGGTATAGTTTGTATTATGTTAAATGCTTACTTACGGAGATAAGGGTCAAAGAAGGTCAACACCAATTGGGTATGTTGACCTATGACCTATTTTGTCCCATAACATGGTAACTATGCATTGCAGATGGTACAAACTATTCCTTATTTTGACTCATTAAGCTAGATGAACAAGTTCTATCATTTTCAACAAAATTGGAGCAACTTCCGATTTTGACCCCTGTACAAATAGAAATTGACCTTTTTTACCATTTTAGCCATTTTTACCCTATAACTCCAAAACCATTGGTCATAGTTGGTACAAACTATACATTTTTGGAATCCTTATGACTAGACGGACAATATGGCATACATTTCAACATGATTGGAGCATTTGAAAAGTTTGACCCCTGTGTAAACTTAAATTGGCCCCTATTGAAAAAGTGACACCACAATTTGAGAGTACTACCTACCTAGCGTTGATATAGAGGGTCCATACTAACTACCAAAGGTATCAAACCTTTTCTGTAGTGAGGGGTAAACGATGATGTTTGACCTGGGTCCTAGCTCCTCCACTATGAAAAGAGAAATACGGCAAATAATCGAGGCAAAAAGAGCAGTCGTGTTCCAACACATTTTGGCTAAGATTGTAGTCTTGTTAGATGGGCAAATACCTCTAGTTTACATAAATATGCTTGTTTTTTGGATAGGTGCTTTGGGTTTGACGCTAGGCTACTTTGAAGATATACCACTTTTTGTCTACTTTTTCATGAGTATTTGATCAATAACTGCTTAAGACCTAGCCCAACTGCAATTTTGATAGCATATTTGGAAAGATTGGACAATTTCCTTTCAGAAAATGTTTACTTTTCATATGCTAGCACATATAGTTTGGAAGTTATAATGGTTTAAGCTCAAAATGATGCGCGATACTTGAAATTTGCAGTCGAAACGCAAACAGGCCCCACTTCAAGACGCATGGCCATATACTTCCTTAAATGTTATTTTTTTCAAATTTATTTTGTAAAGAAAGGACAGGTACATGGAGGAAACCCACATTCATTGAAAGGAAGATCACTTGAGGTGATTTCATACCTAAATACAATGACATTCTATTTCTAGACATCATTATAAAAGCCAAATTTAAAAGTCCACTTGAGGTGTTTTCACATATAGTTTAATGTTCCTTATTTCAAAGTTGCATTCTACAAACTTCTTTGCTATCCAATTTCCACTTCTGGTAATTGGATTAAGAAAGAGACATGTATGTGTCTGTGATATGTTTTGTTTAATTTTGTGTATATACGTTTGTAGGCCTAGCTGTAAGCCACGCTTTTATGTATGCAAAATATAAATTGTAGATAGTGTCTGTCTGACCGCGTCTATTTTCTCGGAGACCGAGGGTCGCGTGTTCCTCAAACTTGGTGCATGCGTGGGTGCCCTTTGACCTTTCGAAGACCGAGTTTGTATTGGGTCATGTGTCGTATAGTGGGACACCCTAGCGTTACATCATGGAAAATCAAGTAAATTCATCAATTTCTATATTTGATACAATGTAGCATTATAGTAAAACCATACATTTTCTGAAAGCTGAAGGTGTAAGGACTCTATATTTGCAATGATGACGTTGATATACTGGGTGTGCGAGAAAACATATAGGCCCGTATTCCAAAAAGATGTTTAACGATCGTTTAACTAAACAATCGTTTATCTTTGAAGTAGTGAGGTGGATAAGTAAGAATTCATTAAAATTATGAAAAAAGGTTGTTTTCTTCAAAGTAATATAGATATGTTAGTTTGTTGGTACAGAACGTTATAATTTTTTTTTTGTATAATATGAAAAATCTGATGCCTTTACCGTAGTTAAAAAATTATCCCCTATCTACCTCACTATTTCAGAGATAAACGTTCGTTTAACTAAACAGTTGTTAAACACTTTTTTGGAATACGGGCCATAGGGTGCAAAACCAAAAAAACACATTTTTTCACTTAATATGTTACCTGATGAAAAATCTTGAAGACAAGTAGTACCTGCAAGATATATTCTTGTAGGTAGAACTATTGGCTTCCAAACCATATCAAATTTGGTATATATTCAGCTTATTGGACAAATGACATACATGGTGGCCAAAAATTTAAACATTTTGGGCAAAAAATAACATGCATTTATTAAGAAGTACAAAATGATCTATATATAAAACAGTAAAAAAAGCATTGGTACTTGCTGGAAATCTTCAGAAAGAATCATAACAAGATCTGGACAGGTAACAAAGTTGTTTTTGTACAGGGTAGTATGAAATTGTAGATATCAACTTGTAATGATGCCCATATTTACGTATACATATTTTTAGGCTTTGTACCTTATAATCAGACTTGTTGTGGGCTGAGGGTCCTTTAATTGTAAGAAATTTTGATCCTGAAGTTAATGTATTTAAGTATTAACATACAGTACTACAAATGACCATACACTTTCAAATGTGAAACACATACAGGGTGGTGTTCGAAATTAATATGGTACATAATGTATGTATTACTGTAAAAGTGGAAATTTTCGCGCTACATTAATTTTCGCGCTTTTCGCGTACTTCTGAGCTAGCGCGAAATTAAAAACCCGCGAAAATGTTTATTTTGTGTGTAGGTCTATGTAGAATAGCTGAAAAGAGCGAATTTAAAAACAAGCAAAAATGTTAAAAATTGCTGAAGCGCAAAAAATTACACGCGCGAAAATTATCACTTTTACAGTATGCTATATAAAACAAATTATGTCATCATGATTGATGTGTGATAGAGATTGGCCTTTGAAGTCTTAAACATCAATTCCAACCTGTATATAATACACTTGTTAATTGGAACCAGTACTTCATGTCTTTCTTAAAGAGACACTGGCACATTTGAAAAATAGTGCGCCCTCATTTTTCAAAATCAATATTTTTGCATGGTTGTAAGACTTTTATATACAAAAGCCCTCACCCGAAATGAAAGACCAAATCAGCTTCCTTATGGTAGTGGATGAGCTAGACCATCTGAAGTAGCCTTATTGGTACCACCTGGGGGGGGGGGGGGGGGGGGAAGAGGCATTTATACCAGGGCTACCTCATACTATGACATACACGAAAATGTATGATGGCCATTCTGTAGGGGTAGCTTAAGCTCGCAAAAGATTATACAGGGGTCAAAATTGAAAAGTGGTCCAATGTTGTTGAATTGCATACCAAAATGTTCGTATGATCGCAAGGATTAAAAAAATGTATAGTTTGTGCTATCTCTGACTTACCCTTATGGAGTTATAAGCTGAAAACCGTTATTGTAGGTCAAAGGTTAAATTTAGCTTCTGCAAGGTGTCCCAGAATGATTAGTACCCAAAAATATCCAAAATTATTATTTTTTTTGGCCATGAAAACAAATGATATTGGGTTATCTGGTATTTAAATTATATTTGGTATAATTTCAGCTTGCGGAAGAATTTTAGATCTTGAAAGTCGGGCTTTGCAAACCGATGATACGTACCAATTTTGCAGACATGGTGAATTCGTACTTTTGGCAAAGTGAAAAAAAAAGGATTATCTGCAGGCAGACAAAAAACAATACCTTGGCACAAACATCGGAGTAAAAGTAGGCAATGGCACATTTAGAAGGGACTCGGCACTCTCTAGGGAATCTCGCAGCAAATCGTCTCTTAACTAAGTAACTTTTGGTCTCCCAGTAGCTGTTTGCAATGAAAGATCTCTGCTGCACAGTAAAGTGGCGAGCCATTTTGTTAGGTCCTCAATCTCTACCAATGTGATCATTGAATTTGCCTGCAATAGCCTACTAGTACAACATCATTAGCTATTCAAAACTCCCTCCAAAATCCAAGATAAGCATGTGTTTCATGTGTAACAAAGCATGACCAACCTTTGTATGCATGGATAATCAATATTGAGTTAAACTTACAGCTTTTACAGTTGCTAAGAAGAGGGAACAAAATAGTTGAAAAGCAAGAGAGAACTAAATATTTGTTTGTTTCCTTTTAAAAAGTTCTATACACTATTTTAGCACTTTGTCGTAAGGACGAAATCACCACCTCTGACACTTTGGACTGTTTCTACACTTTGGATTGAAATTTTAAAGTATGCCTAAGTTGATGATTGCAGCAAAACCCCCCATATCATCCATTTTATTATTTAAAAAAATTAATATATTCTAGATTTTTTGGGTACTAATCATTCTGGGACACCCTGTACAGGGGTCAAATACTAAAATATGCTTCAATTTCAGTGGAAATTAATTGTAATTATTTATTTGTAATGTAATCACAAGTAAAATAAAGTATAGTTTGGACAATATACAATGCATAGTTACCAAGTTACACCCAAAATCAAACCCAGCCCCTATAGAAGTATAGGGGTAGTACTAATGAGGTGCGTAACTTGTTAATTTCACATTGCAGATGGTCCAAACTATTCCTTATTTTAATTGTAATAACATTACAAACAATATGAAACCATTTCCACCGAAATTGTAGCGTTTTTTAGTATTTGAACCCTGTAGAAGCTAAATTTAACCTTTGACCTACAATAACGGTTTTCAGCTTATAACTCCATAAGGGTAAGTCAGAGATAGCACAAACAATACATTTTTTTTTAATCCTTGTTATCATACGAACATTTTGGTATGCAATTCAACAACATTGGACCACTTTTCAATTTTGACCCCTGTATAATCTTTTGCGAGCCCCTAGCTCGCTTAAGTTACCCCTACACAATGGCCATCATATATTTTTGTGTATGTCATAGTATGAGGTAGCCCTGGTATAAATGCCTCTTTGCCCCCCCCCCCTTCAGGTGGTACCGACCAACATGCCTGGCTCACCCACTATGGGTAAACATAACGATTTTATTATTTAACGTCGCCGGCAACGTTAAATTCAGCAGACGACGAAAAAGGCGTTTAACACATGAACACGCACGCCGTATGCATGTTTCCCACGCTATGCACACTGTTTGATCGGTCTTTAACCTTTGTGGTTTTAATATCAGTGAGGACGAGTCAAAAATATTCATGTAATATACACATTTGTTGATTAAAGTTATGCATGGAAAACTTAAAAGTTGGCCTACAAATTACCTGGATGTCTTTACCCTCATATCAATGTCCCTATATGTTTTTGGGTATGTTATTTTTATGTGTAAAATATATCTCTGTTCTTCCAATGGCCTAGACTATCATTTGAGAGCAAATTGAAGAAATTTCATATGTTGTGAAAATGTGCCAGTGCCGCTTTAAACAGCAATCCTGATCTGTTTGTATTTTAGTATGAAATTACTGACCATCATCTCACATGCGAATAGGCCATCAAATGACGAAATTGAGTTAATTAGTACATTAATTAGTTAATTGGTACCTAATTATGTGGCATTATTTAACTAGTGGAAAAGAAATACTTAGTTTGGTCATTTAATTTAACTATGTTGATTGAAATAAAGCATTTAGTTTGTTGGGTAATGCTTGAAAACGATTTGTATTACTTGCAGGGTGCTGTTAATATTAATTAAATCAAAGTTAAAATAATCATTAGATAAGGGTTGAATTTGATTTAAGTACTAGGATTTTATACGAAGATATGCATGGAACCTGTGCAAGAGAAAAAAAATCTACATATCACTAGTTGTTTACATTTTACAACCATTTGAAAAATAGTAAGCATGTCAAAAACCCAAATTCAGGAGGCTGCACCGCGGCTCCCCCACAGATGACTTCGTTATCATTTTGCTAATTAAAACGGCAATGATAAAACGTATGTGAAAGATGAAGATGTTAAAGATCTTATACAAGGTAGTGCAACAAAAAGTTGTTCCTTGGATCCTGTGCCAACCTGGTTACTCAAAGAAAATATCTCTGTGTTTATACCTGTTAACATGTATCATTAATGCATCAATTTCCACAGGTGTTTTTTTCCCAGCTCACTGAAACATGCAATCATTAACCCGCTTATCAAAAAGCCATCCTTGAACCACAGTGAACTGAAAAGTTACCGACCTGTTGCTAACATTCCATTTGTCGCCAAGCTGATTGAGAAACATGTTGTAAGCAACATTAACAGCCACATGCAGAAATATGGTCTTGGTGAAGAACTGCAGTCTGCCTACTTGCGTGGCCATAGTACTGAAACTGCGCTATTGAAAGTTAAAGACGAAATCATGGGGCATGTGTACAACCAGAGAGGGGTTTTCCTTGTTTTACTCGATCTCAGTGCGGCATTCGACACGGTTAATCACGATCTTCTGCTAAGTCGATTGTCACATGAGATCGGGATGACTGGGATTGCCCTTGACTGGTTGAAGTCCTATTTTACAGGTAGAACAACCGCTGTTGTAATTGATGGCATCTACTCAGTAGCAAAGATAATGGACTATGGATTACCCCAGGGGTCTATTCTGGGCCCTTGAGGTTTCACCATATATACCATCCCAATAGGCAGGATAATCAAGAAGCACTCTCTGTCATACCACATGTATGCAGATGACATACAGATTTTTTGTAGTTTTGAACCATCTAATCCATCATCAATTGACTCTGCTTTGTCATCTTTAACAACATGCATCAATGAGATCAGAACTTGGATGACATTTAATTTCTTGAAACTAAACAGTGACAAAACAGAATTTATGGTCATCACATCTCGGTACAACAAACGTTGGATGCCTGATGTAGATTTGTGCATTGGAAATGAAATCGTCCACCCCTCCACTTGTGTCAGGAACTTGGGTGTCATCTTTGACGATGCAATGACCATGTTGCCACAAGTTGTCTCTTTGTCAAAGAGCATCACTTTTCACCTTCGTAATATTACCCGAATCCGCCCTTTTCTCGATAATGAAATATGCAACCACGTCGTTCGGTCTCTTGTGTTATCACGTCTGGACTATGGGAATGTACTCTTAGCTGGTTCTAATGCCAAATACGTCATGAAATTGCAGCGTTTACAGAACTGGAGTGCAAAATTGATCTTTCGTACTTTAAAACGTGACCATGCCAGCCAGTACTTACAAGAACTTCACTGGCTCCCTGTGAACAAGAGGATTTTGTACAAAATATTTCTTTATGTCTACAAATGCTTAAATGGATATGGACCAAACTACCTTGCATCATCATTTTCACTGTATAAACAAAGTCACTACAGCTTGCGCTCTGCAATGGATACCACACGTCTCACTGTTCCAAAGTTTAAGTCAAAAGGTCTGAAATCTGCTTTCAACTGCAGTTTTTCTCTCACCGCTCCCACACTGTGGAACTCATTACCAGCTGAACTCCGTTCTGCACCATCTCTGCTTACCTTCAAGAAAGGACTTAAATCCTATCTGTTCCAAAATTAATTTGGCTGCTTGTTTCAGTTTTGCTGTTTTTGGTTTGATTTTTTACCTTTCATTGCATTATTTTTGAATTCCATCTCGGCGCTGTGATCTATATGAAATGGCACCTTAGAAAAGCCATGTATGTATGTATGTATGTAAAAAATAATGCATTTTTAAAAAGAAAAATAGGTTTTCAAATTAGCCCAAATTTATGACAGTTGGACAATTATTTATCTTGTAGCACTTTGCTAAACTAAAAAAAGTTAGGGCCGATGTAACGTCCTCCCAAAATCAGGTGTCCCACTATACGACACATGACCATTGGTTAGTGGATTAAAGGTCATCTGGGGGTCATTCAAGGTCAAAGGATGTCAAATGAGGTAAACGTTTGTGTATGGACATGAAACTTGGAGGGTGGGGTCAAATGGTGGTACTGAAAATTTTCAAGGTCACGACAAGGTCTTTAGGGGTCATTCAAGGTCAAAAGAGGTTAAACGTTGGATTCTCGGAGACCGAGAGAGTAATCTATATATTAATATCGGTGGTCGGTCGATCGGTCTGTCTGTATGCGTCTATTTTCTCGGAGACCGAGGGTCGCATATTCCTCAAACTTGGTGGGTGGGTGCCCCTTGACCATCCAAAGTGGTTAGTGGAACAAAGGTCATCAGGGGTCATTCAAGGTCAAAGGAGGTCAAATGGGGCACGTATGGACATGAAACTTGATGGGCGGGGTTAACTGTCAATGCCAAAAATGTTAAAGGTCACGACAAGGTCATCAGGGGTCATTCAGTGTCAAAGGAACCGCAAAATCTGAGAAACGCAAAACCCGGGTAATCACCTACATGTAGTAATAATAATAATCCTAAAATGATACTTATGAGCTTTTTATTATTTTAATTGATATTCATATCCTGTTATTCCACTTCATTTGCATAAATTAATATTCATATCCTTTGATGGAATAAACGCAAAACAATGGAACCTTAAGTTGACACAGAATTTCGCCTTAACACCAACTTTGGTGCATAACAAAAGAGAATTTTGCCTTATGCTTAATTAGTCATTATAATAAAAGCTTTGAACCACTATTATGCATGCATATGTACAGTTTATAGCTACCAGACAGATAAACATTTTGGGATAATAGTGCCATATGAAACAAATTGTAAAGCAATTGGTGATCAGTTTTTAGAAGAAAATACAAGGAAATAAAATTGACTGTTAAATATATATTTCAGTAAATGATAAATGTAGTGAAGGAATCAAGGCCATGGTAGGGGCGGCGGAGCCCAAGGCAATTAATAGCAAAAGGGGTGGCCGTGGTGGCCAAGATCCCTACCTGGGGGAGTTTGACTACCTCAAGCAGCCTCTACCCCTATTCGTGGGGGGGTCACCTGCAGGAGTACACCCAGGTGTGGCAGCGAGTGTCCTCAGACCAGTGGGTTCTGGGAGTAATAAAAGGCGGCTATCGCCTAGAGTTCACATCGCACCCACCTCCCTTCAAGGGGATCCATCGCACTTCTCTCTCACTAGAGGAGAGCAAGCGAAATGCTCTCCTGCAGGAAATCAAGACATTAGAAGACAAGCGAGCTACTGTGAGGATGCCAAAGTTGATTCAGGACAGCTTCTACTCCACCTTTTTCCTTACTCCAAAGAAATCTGGAGAGTGGAGGCCGATCCTGAATCAAACCCCTCAACTTCTACATGCGCCCCCGCAAGTTTCGCATGGAAACTTTAGCCAACATACTGCTGGTTCTTCAACAAGGCTGGTGGGGGGCTACTCTCGATCTCTCAGACGCATACCTGCATATACCCGTACACAAGTCCTATCAAAAATGGTTGCGTTTCGTGGTGGGCGACACGGGCTATCAATTTCAGGTGCTCCCCTTTGGACTTTCCACCGCCCCGTGAACCTTCACGAGAGTGCTGAAGGTGGTTGCCCTATTCGTCTACCTACACGATTGGCTTATGGTGGTGCCCACGCGAGAAGCTCTTTTACAGAACATCCAAGAAGTGTGCCTCTTGGTCCAATCATTGGGTTTCCTCCTCAACCCAGAGTCCTCAATTTTTGGGGACAATCATCCAATTTGACATGGGGTTGGTCTTCCCCACAGATCAAAGGGTTTGTGTCATGATAGAATGCGCTCGTACTGTTCACGATCTGGTAGAAGCAGAAGTTCGCCTGTGGTTATGGTTCCTAGGCCTAGAGGAGATGGTTTTGCTTAATTTTAATAAAAAATAGATGACAAAAATTTTGCAAGTTTGGAAAGGGGGGATTTATCATTGCTTGTAATGATTACTTAGTGAAATCTTTTGCTTTATCAAAACTGGCATATCCCCTTTCAGTGTTTCCTAATCCCTCAGATATCTTGATCCAATTTTATACAATTTTGTGTGCAAAGGAAACAGTGATAAAACGAGAGCATCAATGATGCATAGGACCCACATGTATGGTGGAACTGGAATTATCTCTGGAGACGCAATACATGAGACACCTAAGACAAGTTATTGGTTGGCAGACAGTTTTTGAACAAATAAGATATTCAAGATGGACATAAAATATGCTTTGGCAAAATAGAAAATGTAGTGTAGTACAAAGTACTTGAGGTCAACATGAACCCGAGGATGCTCTTCTTCAAATTGTGCAAAAAATACATTCCTGTCATAATTTTTTTGAAAATTACATAATGCCTCTTTAATCCAATTAAAATCTTAAATTGATTAATGGAATTGCCCTTTGAAAAAGGTAAATAATGAAGGAATGGCCTTTTAATAGATATAAGGCGGTCACCAGGCTTTCGCGATCACCCCACCAAAGAACTCTAAAAGCGTAACTCATCAATGAACTCTATCCATATCTCGCCAACAGATAACTCTAAAAACAACTCATCATTGGTGAACGCCATCCATAACTCACCAAAACCAAAAAAAAAACCCTAAAACATAACTCATCAATGAATGCCACAACTCACCAAAAAACCTCTAAAAATTCTAAACTGGTTGATGATCTCCATTCATAACCCACCCAAATGACTTTAACAACATAAAACATCAATGAACTCCATTCATACCTCACTAACAAATAATTCTAACTCATTAATAGGCTCTATTTATAATTACTTATAAAGAACATAACTCATCAATGAACTCGATCCATAACTCACCAAAACAACAAAAACACTAAACATAACTCATCAATAAACTTTTTTGAAAATTGCATAATGCCCCTTTAATTCAATTTGAGGGTGTTTTTCCTCAAATGATGCAAAAGTACATTCCCATAAAAAAATCAAACAATTTTTTTTTCAAAAAATATTACCTCACCAACAAATAACTCCAAAAACAACTCAGTGATGAACTTCATCCATATCTCACCCAACATAACAAAAAAACTCTAAAATATAACTCATTGAACTCCATTAATTAACTTGCATAATGCCCCTTTAATTTGTAAGCTTAACCCTTGAGGGCGCTCTTCCTCAAATGATGCAAAAAATCCATTCCCTTTAAACGAGAGCATCAACGATGCATGTAAACCCTTGCTTATGATACAGCAGATATCTACAGCCTGTCTCAAAAAAGTTAAAGTGCCCTCTTTGGCAATTACAAAATATAGTTGTGACATGATACACCTTCAAAGGCACAGTCTTAGCTTTCAAATGCCGGTTGGTTTTCTGTTAAAATTGTTTGTGTAATATCGAGATGTTTGGTGAACAACGAATGTATTCGGGCGTGGAGGTCAACTTTGTGAACACTCCTGACTCAATGATTGAATCATCTCTACAAGTACGTTAGACTGTAATATATTCATTTTCATTGATTTTTTCATGTTAACCGAAAATCAGTGAAAAGCATTTTTGTAAATGGAAACAACACAGATTTGACTTTTGTACAATGGTAAACATTGGTCTCTGCTCTGGCCTGTGTTTTTGAACTGGGTAGTCTGATAGGGTGGAGCCGTGAACGGGCAAATTTTTTTTGATGTTTTTGTACAATTTTTTTATTTTTATTCATTTATTTGACATATCTGACATATCAAATTAAAGCTCTTGGCTGAGATCTCTAAAATGACACCTTAGTTGCACATAGCATGTAAACCTTCTGAGTTTATGATCTTTAAGGTTAAAAAAATGACAGGGTGGAGCTGAGGCTCCCAGCGCGGTAAAATTTGGAATAACTATCATTAGTTCTTATTACAGTCACTGTCCTATATTAAATCAAAATCAGTTTTATTTTGAAGTTTATGAGATCATTGCCATTGATTAAAATATGGAAATACCTGAATATATTAAAAACTTTGCAAAGAATAAGTAAAATGGTGACCCTCAAATGGAAAATAGATCATGGTCAAAACACATTTGATGCGATGAAATTTGTGATGGTGTCTATCTGCCTTTTTTGTGCCTGGTTGGGAAAGTAAATCCTTACTAAAGATACTTTAAAAATTAACATTTCTAAAATCCCAGACAGTTCAATATTCAAAATGTAAAGGTGAGTTTGTAACAATTAGCAATTAAAATTTTAAAAAATTAGTTTATTTAGATATTAAAAAATTAGTCCGACTGTACAAAAAAAAAACAACCAGGTAATGGTTGGTTTTTAAATATTAGATCTTATGTAGGAAGCCACAGTGCCAAGGAAAGCATTCCTTAATGTGGTTGGATTTACAGCACAATAAAATCACCAGAGTTGACTCTATCCTAGATGAAGCAAACAGCTTGTAGACCTCCCATGTAACGTTCAACTCTCTTTAAGCTACCCATAATTGTATAAGGTTAAGTTCTAAATGGTTAACATTTTAATTCATCAGTAGGAAAAACACTGTTTTTGTGCAATTGTGCTAGATAATACATTAATTCGAATTATGTTATCAGTTAAATGCGTAGAATTTTGGGAAAAAATGTATAAAAAAAAAAAAAAATACATTTCACATACATTGGAAAAGATGTTTGTGCCACAGATCATCTATAGCAGGTAGCAGAGTAAAAGTCTAACATTTTTGGAAAGCTCTACTCTGTATATTTCAAATTTATGTGGGGTATAAGAATGAAAACAGGGTTCACATGAAGTTCCGAATTTTTTTCATAAAAATCTCACCTTCTTACTTGCAATTTCTCTCTCTAACCATTAACCCCACATTAAAAAAATGTCATTTTTGGATTCCTTGTGGAATTTACTTTCAATATTTATCTTTTTCTATGGTAGCATCCTGATTATTAAGTCATTCATTTCGAGAACGAGAATTGGCGCATTTCTTGGAATCAAAGTGAACTTTTAGTGTGCACGCGAAAATCTACCAGTTCAAACACGTGGCCCTCTACATGCCAGGACATACAAAAGTTGGGTACAAAAACATTCACAGTTTTCATTGCAACTTCTTCTTCTCCGACAACAAGTGCAAAATCTTGGTAGTAGAAATTATATGTTCCTTATTTATATGACGATAAAAATATAGGGTGAAAGACATTTGCCTAGGCTATATAGTCACTTGTTCATTTTAAAAAAGCTTATTGTCGCACATACAAATAAGATATTTAAATAGGTAAGGGCCTGATCCATAGTTTTTTTTTGTGAATACCGTTAACTCATACTTCACTATTTGTTATATTGATATTATGTTTTCAAAAACAAATTATGTTTCCATACATCAAGTTTTTGAGAAGGTAGGCCTACATACTTTTTTGACTAGCTATTGTTCAGCTAATATAACTCCCACAACTAAGAGTCCTAAGAAGGTGAAAATGACTTGAAAATATATAAATAACCACTAACTAGTTGAAAGTCTAAAAGTTGCCACCAGTATGTCAAGTGCGCCAGGGTCAAGGTGAATACGAAAGTTTACTCTGGATGAAGATACTTGTCCCAGGTTTACTATACCCATAGCCAGTCCCAAATCAAGACAACCTTAAATGTGAATTGGAGAGTTCTAATTGAAGTTATAACATACTGTCATTTAGCTTGAATTAGCAAGTATGTTCATCAAGATCATTCATTTTGCCTGGTATGGTCCATACCATTCCAAACCAGATACCACTTTTTTGCAGGCCTTTAATTTTCACCTAGATCTGGGAAATTGATTGTGGTAATTGCTAAATTGAGTTCTAATTAATGACGATGAATTAATTAATAAAATTTTAAGCTAACATTATGGTAATTAAGAAGGCCTACTTGAAACTTTACTCAGATATGTTTAAAAAAATAATTATATTGTTGTTCAATATTCCCTCTTTCAGCGGTAAGAGTGAGTGAAGTCTGTGACCCTGGTTGGCGTAAATAAACCAAAACAGTTTAGCTGCAAATGATCAAGGTCTCCGCTTTATACAACATACAGCTTGACAAGTGATAAGGGTATCGAATTTGCTATTCTCAATTTCTGTTCATACCTTTATATAACACATCCAAACGGAAAGCCTGTATGAACACATCACAACCAAATTGGGAGAACCATTTTGTTTGTTTAGAGACCCTAAACTTGGCTTCACAAACCTTATTATCGCCAAACAAAAACGCTGAATTTACTTTCCCACATCATCAACACACATGCGAAATTCAAACATACGATATAGATAAACACGCTTCACAAAACCCCCACTCCTACGGACCGCACGAACGAAGATTCGTGGTCCAATAAAAAGAAAGACTCTGATTTTTGCCACCCAAAGGGAGGCCTTAGCATGGGTTAAGCGTCTGTATGTAAAAGTGAGGATGTTTTCCTGAAAATTGTATTTGTAATTCAAATGAACCCTTTGGGTGGATGTTACTATTCAAGTGTAATTTCAAAAGATAAGCCTTTTATACAGACAAAATTAAAAATCAGTTTGTGAGAGAATGTAAAAAAAAAATGCTGGGCCTCTTTTCACTAAAAGACCTGAGATATGTTGAAATTTTAAACAGAGATGGTTAAATTCTGGCCTCACAGTTTTTTGTCAGTTGCATAATGAGCCCTAACAATGACACACATTGGCCTAAAATTCCCAAACAACCCATGCCCCAACTCTGGGGGGGTCCCTCATTAATAGGGTGGGGGTTGCTACATGTCTGTCAGTATGCATCCTCCTTCACAAAGGGTCAAAGGGTAGGATTTTAACATATGGAATCAATATTGTTTCGGTGAAAAGGGGTTAAATTTCGGGGTAAAAATACATTTTCCAGTTGTCAGATTGAGGTAAAATGTTATTGCTAAGACAATAATCTTTTTAATCTCTACTATTTAGGTTATGAACTTACCATTTAACATAGGTTTGAATTTCAACATATTTGCTTTTTTTTTCCCATTTAGAGTTGATTTGAAGAGTAAATTTCATGGGTTAATACTTCAACTGGAGTGACCTACTCCACCCAGACCGGCCACCCATCAGTTTCAATTAATTTTTCAAAATATTTTTAATAATCAAGCCAAGAGAATAAGCATGTTTAAGTGTGGAAAAGCAAAATGCAGTACTTCACACTAAAAACTTCATCTTACCTTTGCATTCCAGTTTCCTTTTTAGAAACTGTTTTTTGGTTGGCTCTGTGATTATTTCTGGTGGGTAACCTTGTTGTGAGCTCTCGGGCGGCTCGTCTTTTGTGACTTTCTTTTCTTCGCTTCCTTGTCTTGACCTTTGCTTTCTGACACTATCATTGGCGCTTCATCACTCTCATTAGAATTGGCGCATTTTTTCCAGGCTGCTGCAATCTACATGGTAAATACAACAAAATTGTCTCATTTTAGAGGCGGTCAATGTCAAAAATACGGCAAATTTTATATTTCGGGGCCTATCGCCCTCAATGTTAGCAACAATTATTGTGGCAAATGATTTCTAAAGTTTAATATTTATGTAGATTTCAGTAGTTAACACGCTGAGTCTAACAACACTGCCTTGAAAAGTCAGCCTTATGGAAGGTCAAGCATGATTGGTTGTGCCCATACCAAATTTTACCTCAAACACCTATATAAATAAGTCATAAATATAATTATTGATCTTTGTTTTATTCGTAAGTACTGGTGTGCAGCACAATTACTGTTTAGTGTACAATTTATGTCCCATCAAAATCACTGCATGTTAATTTACGGGAGAACGGTCATTTCTCAAATACTTCCGTCTTTAAAGGTGCACGATAGATTTTGAACATCCAAACATTGGTGTCATAATAGTAATTTTCACATAGATTAACACTCAATAGATTCTTTTCGTACTTTGTGTTTTGGCTACAGAAATGCCTACAAGAGAGAAAAGGTGATTTTGATTTGCTTATATTTCATGTAAAACAATAGGCTAATTCGTATTTGCTCCTATACAAATTTTTTTTTAAAAATTAATAATTTCAATTTCACATTTTGTCCAAAGAAACATTTCTCAGCTTAATCCGTTCAGATGGGGATATTTTTGATGGAAAGCTTTTACATCAAGGCCAACCATACTTTTGATTTTTTAAAGGGCACCTGCTATGTGAAATTCTCGTTGCATGCACCTTAAAAAACTCTTTTTCCCAACCATTAACATAGTTTTTTACTTGTATTGTTACAACACATATTCCGGATTTATAAGCTAAATATTAACTAGACGGCACGTTGTGTTTATCAAACACAGGTATATATGAATCGGCATATATGAATCGGCACTGTCAGGCCATTCCTAAATATATACCAGGACAAGTCCGAAGGCTTCAAAGTTGTGACAAATGGCAACATCGGTAAATGTTTTTGTGAATGCCACAGGTGAAAAATGATTACCCGCGTGCATTGAATTGAGTTTCGCATCGTCCAATAATTTCTGCTAAATCATGCCTAAGTGGCCCCAACCCTTCTAAAAAAAATATGTAGAATCACTGGACACTCAAAGTGCTAAAGGTGATTTCTTGTCATGTTTGTATGTACTTAGCGTGTATACCAAGGTAAATACTATAGTGATTGTGAAATATCATGCCCATATTATTTCCCCGCAATTGATGGTTTAAAATAATTCCCAGCTTGCAGCTGGTCATTTGTCGTTTCTAACATGGCCTCCGTAATAACAAGACGGTGGGATCACGGTTCGTTTGTTTCCCTTCCCTGCAAAGCATAAGTTAGGGTTGGTTATAGGGTTGTTTGTCGACAATGGGCTTTGTCGACAATATTGTCAGACATGCATTTATTCTTGCTGTCGCCAAGCATGGACTGATTGTAGTAAAAATCTAGTTATAAAATTAACCTTATCGCTTAAACCTCGCCGATATTTAGCGATTTCCTCAACCAATTTTCTATATTTTTTCACTATCTTTAAGTCGTGGCGTCGGCGTCGCCATCTTTTTTTTGAAACAAATCCCAGTTACCACTGCGCATGTGTGCTAAGGACTGGGAAATCCTTTTACTTATGACGTAAAATAAGTCGCATGTGACTCCCGACTGACTCATGAGCCGAGCCGACTTTCTGCAATAATCGGAAGTCTGATACTGTCAAAATGGCGACGGCAGAAAGAGTGAATATCCAACGTAGTTACATAGGGTACGAGCCGCATTACTTATTTTTCAGCTCAAAAATCTTACATATTTTGTACGTTAAAATGTAAAGATTTGCCAAAACCGTTAACTCATGTCAATCATTTTAATACAATATGGTTGGAATAAAAGCTTATTTTTCTGGCGGTCATGCGATGTCAGGGTGCTTAACTTTTTTGATCCATTCACTCACTACAAGAGGCCCATGCGCTTACAGTATACCCGTTTCGGGGCTCGCTTCGTGTACAATCAACATTAACATCGCGAACTCCTATATGACGTAAATCGTTTAGTACTTTTTGTCGCACCTTTTCGACGTCGGACTCTGAAATTTGAACGATTGTCGACAACAAAATCCTACTCGACACACCCTAGTGGGTTATGACTTTTCAGTACAAAGCCTAAGTGTTTTCATATAAGGGTGGGTTAAAATTATAAGGGTGCACGTGGGTTTGAAGCACCACTGAACGTACGAACTTGACATGTCATATTAAACAGGGATAGTGAGATATCGATCCAGTGTATCATGAACCCAATTTGGTTCTTTATTTATCATTAATTTTGAAGTTTTGTGAAAATGGCACCCTGGTTTGACCATAATGCTCTGCCTCTATCGTTTGACCTCTACTTTCCTTTCAAAATCGCAAGCCACCCTTTTTGTTTTACCCTATCATGAATTATCTGTAATTACCATCTTGATTTAAAGCAGCCGACTCCCATCATCAAATGACCTCATTTATCATTCTTTAAAAGGCCGAGCTGAGCTTGTGGGGATCTGGGGAACAGCAGGTTCTACAAATAACAAATTTGAAGACAATTGAAACGTTGTCAATTCCATGTACAGCGAGGTTCAATGTGTGTGGTATACTAGTTGGTAGCAACCATTATAAGGTACTATTGGGACTAGCTGCGCCCGGGCTATTAATAGAGCTTTTTTTTTAAAGCGGCATCTGGCACATTTTCACAAAATATGAAAATTCCTTCAATTTTCTCTCAAATGATATTCTAGGCCATGGAAGAACAGAGATATAATTTTACACCTAAAAATAACAACCCCAAAACAGATCATGCAGATAGGGACATTGATAGGAGATAAAGACATCCAGGTAAATTTGTAGGTCACCTTTAAGGTGCGTGTTTCCGATCGTCTTTGGACCCCCGACTTTACCCCTGAGTAGTATCGATTTTGAAAATATCAATGAAAGGCCGTATTTTTCTCATTGTCGCCTGAAATTTAAGCCTCGAATCCATTCATTCCAAAGATTAAACAAAAAAACCCGCGGTTTAGTGTTAACCCCTTTATTAAGCACATGGCTTTGCACATGCATTATTGCTTCTACCATCAAAACCGCAAGTTTGTTTCCCACGGTACTTGATTGATGGGGTGTATGTGGCAAGTGCCTGGCGCTCATATCAAGTAGAGAACACAAGACATCCCATAAAGTCGGACAACCACCTTTAAATTTTTCCATCTTTTAAATCAACAAAGTGGATATACCTGAATATATTGACTCGTACTCCTGATATTAAAACCACAAAGGTTAAGACCGACAAAACAGTGGGCAAGCGTGGGGAAACATGCATACGGCGTGCGTGTTCTTGTGTTAACGCCATTTTCTTCGTCTGCGAATTTACCGTGCCGGCGACGTCAAAATATAAAATCGTTCTTTTACCCATGAAGCTGATTTGGACTTAATCATTCGGGTGATGGCTTTTTGTAATATAAAAGCCTACAACCATGTGCAAAATATCGATTTTGAAAATCTTGAGGCGCCACTATTTTTCAAATGTGCCAGTGTCTCTTAAGGTACTGTTAAGAAAGTCCACCTCCAGTGTACCAGTCTGCAGAAATGCCCAGTCAGTTCAGAGCAGGGATGGTGCACCACAGACTAAACGTCGACTGGAGGACCTCGTACCAGGTCCCCTCCCTTTGGAAGCCGCATCTGTCCCTTACAAGCAGATCTAGCAACCTGGGAAGCCACCTGCCGTGACCACAATGGGCTACCAGCAGGACCAGTCAGTGTCGAGACGAGCACGCGGGACATTTGCGATCATGGCAACCTGGAGAAGCTATGATCAGCTAGGCTATCAATCCTGACCAGTCCGCTGCCATAGCGTCCCATTTGACTGCCTGGGGATTCCGGTTTACAAGAGAAAATGCCACAATCTGACAATTCATGACTGAGGCGAACACATACACGTGTGGACGGTCCACCCTTTAGAAGATGGTGTGGCAAACTTCAAAGGGGGGTTGTCACCCCCACTGACAGCCCTCTAACTTCTGGCTGTGTCTGGGATTAGGGACCCTCCTGGGAGACTGTCCACAAACCCATTGTCCTACTCCCTTACACGGCGAGGCGATCAGTCTGATGTCCCAATCTTGGCACCACTAGCCAAAGAATCTCCCTCCATCGGCTGGGACTGATGATGAATCCCCTTTCCTCCTTGTGTTAATGCATGTCCCATCATATTGTGGCAGTGACCACAATTTACCTTCCCCTGCCATGGTACCGTGTCGCAATGCCGGACAATACGGCGCACACTTGAGGACGTTTTGGGTTACGAGCCTGGGATGCTGTCAGCGACCCGTTCCAAAGAGATATGAGGTCACCCCCCCCCCACCCCAACTTCAAGTGACGAGGAGATTTTTATGGATACAAATTTTTCTTTCTCTCAAATTGCACAGGATCGATTGTAGACCACCTACCAGGAACGTTCCGAAGGTTTAATTTATTGGACAAACAAAGCATCAATGATGCAGTAGCGTATAATATGATGCCATTCCAAAACAACAACAACATCTTTAAAGTACCCTTATATATATTATTTATATACAAGTGCAGTAAAAAAAACTTGACCCGGATTGTGTCCGCCATTTTGAGTTTTTTAATAAGTTTAGAACTATGTGATCTCGGAAAGCCTATTTCATTATCTTTAATTTGCTGCAAAGATAATTTCCAATCGGGTAAGTATAGGCTGAGCTACAGTCATTTGAATCAAGTCGTCCGGTTTTCACCCTATCCAACGGATTCCCTTTTGAATACTGCGCCCGAATAGCAAAATTTGTTCCGTGGACATTCAGAAAACCGACTGCTTCATTCAAAGATTGTAAACTCGGGTCTATACCCTAACCAATTGGAATGATCTTTGCAGCAATTATATTAAAGATAATGAACTAAGCTTCAGATGATATCACATTTGTTAGATAGAATGTTACGTGAAAATTCAAAATGCGGACACAATCAGTCAAGTTTTTTTTTGACTCGCCTGTATTACAACTCTTTGAATATTCCATCATATTACTTCAGTAATAATTACTATATAATTTCCATGATGATGATAATTGTTTTTCACAATTGCTGGCTTTAATTTTCCACAGAAAATTCTCTATTAGGGCAACAAGTTATTGTTTTTCATCTAGTCTTTTTTCAAGCTAACTTAAAAGGTAACTTCTTTTTGTTCTTACCCGGTAATTTTATTATAAACATGCTATTTGAACGTTTTAAATCACATGAACGCAACAATCAACACCTTGCTTTTCGTGATCCACAGTCTCATCCCCTTGACTTACCAAGGAGTTGAAGATTTTTTACATCACCCTGACCCATAGCCTAATTATAGCATGTGCCTGATCAATACTTGCAATTCGTCTACTCTTGAAGAATTAGTCCTTTTGTATTTTCTGTCCGTAAGGACAGAAATTAATAACTGCGTGCCTTGGCCTCTGGGGCCCCGTGATATAACATTTTATGATAACATCAAACCGCTCATCCAAATCAACTGAAATGTTGGAATTAATCTTTTCTCGGGAATCTACTGCACCCAAACAAAGAATGAGGTTTTAGAGCACAAAATGCACCACCTTTATTTGAAGTGGCCCTGCATTATTTTGAAATTTACCTTACTGCACTTTGTTTACTTTTAAAGGGTCACTTTAAAATTTTGCAGAAAAGGGCGTTCCTTTTTTTTAACCCCTCTTTGTACACAAGGCAGCATTTTAAATATACCTGCCAAAGTTTTGATCGAGATCTCGATCACATTGCGGCATCATTAAGTGTTAAATCCCGGGTGTTTTTTACATCTTTATAACATTTGCATACCAGAGTATTAATTCACAGCTGAGATGAACAGCCAAAAATTTATTTTTATGTGTATATATACAAAGGCGCCTTAATCATTGCAATAGTACATGGTTTACTTCATTGTCATACGTCATTTAATTACTAATGTGAAACTCCACAAAAATTACCACATTAATCTGGGCTTTAAGTATTTTTTTTACAAATTAAATTTTCACTTGACAATTACTTACAAGTGACATATGCTAATTCAATGGCCAATCTATACTTTCTGACATTACAGTGATTAATGTCCTGTTAACTTCCCGCAACCACAAAATATGGCAAATTTTTAATGGCAATGACTTTTAAAATCAATCTGGTTCTTATGGAAAACCTGTTTATTTGCTTTTTCAACTTCAAGAACAGCAAATATTTTGCTGATATAATATTTTAAGTAAGTCGTCGAGATGTCAATCGGTAAGAACATGCTTCCATGTGACCTGCATACAGGGAGTTGTCAATCTGTGTGTGAATCTTTTTACACCACACTTTAATGGAGAGTAACTAACTTCTTCATTCTCTTAATTTGTTCCCTTACCGTACTTAACCCGGGGGGGGGGGGGGGCCCAACTATGGTTTGGGTAGGGACGTGCTCCACGCTCTGGATAGGACGCCTAGCTATACATTTTTGCCAAAAAATGGACCCCTACTATACCAGAGATTCAATTTTGGCCAAATTGAACGCCAAATTTTGCCATTTTCACTGCACATTTTGACATTTTGAGCAAATTTGGAAATCTTGGCTTCCAGATTGTAGGAAAAGGCGGGCTAATTTTTCCCAACAAATTTCAGAAAACTTTTGAAAAAAACGACGCCATTGCTATACAAAATTGGCATGAAAAAATTGTCTTGCTATACCAGAAGGCTGAAAATGGGACCGATTTTTGGGGGTCTGTGCACGGCCCTGTATGGTCATTTTGTTGAGAGCCCCCCCCCCCCACTTAACCTGTAGTTTCACTTTCACTAACATTTATTGTCAATGTCTAAGACTACTTAAGTAAAAATTTGTGTAGTAATCACTCTTTGCAATGGGTGATATATCACGGACTAAAATATTTCTGAAGTCCATGTTCCAACCTCTGTGGTGGCAATTTCCTTGTTTGACCAAGGACATCTCCTGTGTTTTGTGTCAACTGCACAAACACTTGTGTGTTTGAGAACAGAGTATTTGTAAATGGTTCAACTTCATACAAAATTCTAAATACCATCTCAATAACTTCGCTATATCCACCACGATTTCATCCATCGACACTTCAAATTTGGGCTAATTTTACCCCACTATAATCCAGAACAGGTTGTTAACCCTTTTATATATCCCCATAAAAAGTATTGAAAAGCAAAACAATTTCACATTCAGTAATATGTGCCAAGCCACAAGGTTACATGTAATCATGCAAGTTCCCCAGAAATAAACAGTGGTTGCCTTTAACCTTGCTTCAGAGTAGCAAGGGTGTTTTTGAACAATCCCATAATACTTGCAATGTGCCTATAATGTTTCTTACAAACAATGTCAGTATTAGGGCATGTAAAGAAGTTTAGGAGGCACACAACCTTTCATTATTATTTTTGTGTCAGGAATGGTGTACGAAAAGGTTCGATTTTTAAGTATTAACACTGGGATTTTTGTGGTACACACATGCCGGGATCATGCATGTGATTAATGATGTGAAATGTACCAACACTGATGCTTGTGGGATGGGCCTAAATTTTTTTTTTTTTTGGGGGGGGGGGTTATTTCCTAAATATGCCTCTTGGTGCTGTTTTGTAAGGCCACTATATGATTGATTGGTTGGTTGAAGTGAGAGATTTGTGGTGGCTGTTTCATGTTAACAAGTGCAAGGTTAAAGTTCAGTCAATATTCAATATTTAATTATAGTGCTCTTTTGAACCATGCGTGCACATTGCATCGTGAATGAGACTTTGCATACTAAGCACTATCTTCAGGACCAACTTGGAAATGATGTAAAATTACACATGGTACAAGGCACTGGAACTATTAGACACTGGGAAGAATTGGGTGGAAAACAATAACAACTCCCTTCGGGGCAATACATCACTAGCATCTTACCTAGATCACATGAAATTTCCTGCCCAAGTGGTTATCAGACTATGCTGCAAATGCAATGCCTCTCTAGCCATCTTGAATAATGCATGGCTTTCGCTTTCACCCCGCATGCATCTACATTGTAGACACCAAACAATTCAGCATAATCTTTTTGCCTACCAACAACAATTCATGTCAAAAACACCCAATGACGAACAAATGCCCCAAAACGCAACATCTGCTTCGAAGTTTTCAAAATCCCACAACATAACTTTCAAAGAAATGTCATACTTTGCATACCTGCGAGTTTCAAAGAATTGGACAAGACATGAGAGACAGTTATAGAGAATATTGGGTTTCCCTCTCTAATTTGCTACTATGACGAAGCCTATATTATAGCTAAAAAGTCAAAATAAACCAACAACTCTGTTTTTGGACTTGGCCTGCTATCGTAATTGTCCCCATAGAACACGTTCTTTTGACTTTCTGTCGTGCACGACAGAAAGTACTAAACATCAAAAAAAAAACTAAATATCATATATTACAAAAGACGGCGCGATTCGGCTTATTCATTCAGGTGTGGGATCTAATACATTGTAAGCATTCCATATGCAAAGAGCCCGGGTTCGAAAAAAATTGGGGGCGCTCCCCCCTTTCTTCTGGAAATCTCATGTCGCTTAACCATCCGTCATCAGGTGTTCAAACTGCCTCCGTTGTTATGGTGTTTGAATAGGTCATAGGTAGGAGCTGAATGGGATTCCCTTGGCTCATATGAGTAGCAAAGTCCCACTATTGAGGTCTCGGTACTTCTCTGGGGGAATGGCGGTGGGGTGTTTTACCCCACTGCCCACAAGTTTTTCATCTAAAACACATAATCGAAACCTAATGGCGGCATCTAATCTTGGGACCATCATTTGCTCTCAGTTTAGTGAAACAATTTTCATGCCACCTAACCTTTGGTAGTGGAGGACAATACAAAATCTATCAACATCACATATTCCTGATTTTAAAGGCTGATTCAGAGATTTCAAAATATAATTTTTTTTATATTAATTGGAAATAGCCAGCAAGAACCAAAGATAGTCACCTAAACTGCTGAATTCCAAAGTTTGAGATGAATCAGATTTTTCGTTTTCATGCAGTAAACATTTATGTATAGTATAACTATGCCCATAGGAGTACTGTGTAAAACAAAAATCTGATCCGGAAAATTTATAAAGATGTGATTTTCTAGAATACTTTTTCGATTTGACTTAGCTATTTCGCACAATGATTATATATGGACAGCTTAGGTAGCATGCAAAAATGATGGTTTGAAAATGAGGGCGCCCTCACTCAGGCAATCTCTGAGTCAGCTTTTAACTCAAAATTAATTGTTTTTTATAGCAACACTCGGTGAAATCAAGTTTCCCATTATTAATACTTAATTAAAACAATACTATGACGTCAAATGGTGGACTATTGGAATGTTTTTGGAATGGAACAGGAGACTTATACCAACCAAACTTATACCTGTACCAAACAAAAGGAGCAGAAGCTTTGTAAAGGTGTTATTACCACCCCCTTTAAAAATAGTCCAGAAGGACGAAGTTTAAAGTAATCACTGCAGAGTTGTGCATATTAATTGAAAATCATGAAGGTGCATTTGATCATTTTTCCCTATTCTACTTTGCGTTTGTTTGACCAAAAACCCGTCGTATAGAGACACCTCAGTACCTCATTTATGCTTTGGGACTCAAATGGTGAGAATTTATGATCCATGATAGCATTAAACAAAATCCTGAATTTTTTTCAGTTCATTTCAAACCTTTTAATTAAATTCTTTCTAAATATTATATAGTAGAGCATTGTATTTTGGCTTTAAAGTCCAGAAATGAGATGATAAACCTACTCCAAATCTTTATGGACATTCCATTCCAATAAAAGGGCCAAAAAAGAATACACACAGTGACATGATTATGAAACTATTGATTTTCAGTCAAGTATCATGAATAGATTTCACACCAGTCACCTAGATTTTCTACTACTTTCTGAAAATCAATGATACCACAAGTGATGTCATCACCAACCCAAATATTGAATGCTTTCTGTCCTTCCTTGTCGACTTTGACACAAACCAATCAATTCTATTTGCATTTCCTGCGAACCTTTAAAAAGGGGGTCAATTACCTTTCTAGTGTAAAAATGCCATGGAGATACAATCGAAAATGTGTCACATAAAAACCAGCAATTTTGTACTTTGTATCACATAATTTTCTATAACCCTTTGCCACTTTTGGCAGATTCAGCATAACAGCCATACTTAACCAGAGTCCACCAGAGCACGTTTTTTACTTCCATATTTCTGAAACTTCTACACTTTCTGAAAAACCGGCTAAACAGATACCTACTTAAAGGGATGGCTTGATTTCGTCTATAACATTTTTCATCTTGGTATGATGATCTTCGCCCCAAAACCCCATCTGTAATTTTTGCACCGATGTTTCAATCAACCCGTTTTGAAGTCGCGAGCTAAAACGTGATTTTGTACTCCCCATAGAGTCTGTGTAAAATTAATGTTGGTCGACCCAAAACGGGGCATGTTTTTTTGCCCATACCATCCAAACCAAACTCCTTTAGCCCTAGGATTTCACAGGTAAATGATAAAATAGTAGCTTTCTTCTGATATCGAAAGTATGGACCACTTCTGGCAAAATCTAGGGGGCCCTGAACGAGCTATTCATTAGCGATCTGTCCATGGACCTTTAAGGTCACAACCATAGATTTCAAAAATGAGGTCAAAACTAAGACACAGGGCAAATTAAGGTGATTCCCATAGGACTCCGTACAAAGTGAAAAATGGTGATCAACAAAGTTATCTAAAATAAAAGTACAAAAACGCTGCCCTCTATATTGCTGTCAGTGAATAAATGCTACCATGATATCCTTATAAAGGTCATTGACCTTTGACCTTGAATTATAATTTTCTGACAAACGCAGCTTCAAGAAGGCGGACAATTTTTTTTCTTAATATTCACATTTAGCCTACAAGAATATACAAAATAGTCGTTTCTAAGGCAATGTCTCAAATGCCATGTAAAATGGCTGCCAATATGAAAGGCCTCTAGCTTACTGAAAATATATACATGCTGCCACCGGTCCTCATGGAAGAGCGGTCCCATCGCAGGTGAGATAGAAACACCCTTATTGGTACCAATATCGATATATTATTCAATTATTATTATTAATAATAATTATTATTCATTTGTAATATCCATGACAGTATTTAATAAAAAGGGAAACTGAAATGCTTATTGTTCTTGAGAAGAGAAATGTTCCTGCTTGTCTAGATCAATTTAAGTTGTGTCCAACCGTAGTCGCAAAAGTTCAGTTCAATTTAAAACAATTCCAACTCCAACTTTCAACTGTCGAAAGACAAAGAAAAATTTATTAACTTGCAAATATCACTCAAAATTGCAATCACTGAAAAAGGCAAACAGCAAATCACAAACAGGTCCATTATCTGTAGCCTACCCTTTGCTCCACTGGAGTTAATTTGTTACCACTTTAAGACACAGCATAGCCTTAGCAGTTAAATATGGTTATAAAAATCTTGCTGTGCTGGTCATCCGAAAGTCAGGAGAAAAACTATGTCTCCTAACCATAGACTATATTATCTTTTTGCCTAAGAATGTGTTACTTATTTTCTTACTTGTTATACGTTTTAATTTTATCTCAAACACCATCATTTCCTTACCCGGAATGACCTTTGACCCCACACTGACCCCCTCGAAAATGTGCCATAAACTTGTACGCGAAACTCTACACCATACCAAACTCATATCCATATGTCAAAGCACGCCAAAGTTACCCGCTACCTGATCCCTGATGACCTTTGACCCCCAAAATGACCCCTCCAAATCGTGACCACCAATCTCGTACGTCGGAGCTCTACCACCACATTCCAAAATTCATATCCGTAAGTTAAAGGACGGTGAACACAATGCCGGACAAACCACAAGCCCACACAGTTGATTTTTTTAGTAATAGATTTTGCCAAATTGGTTCAACTGTCACATATGCATTAGTTCAAAAGGGGCACATGGGTCATCATGTCATGCTGCGCATACCAGTAAAGTCCTGACCAGTGGTTCCTTTATTTTGTCATAGGCATTTTCGTTTTCAGAAGTGTTTTTATTAATGTAGATTGACAAAATGGGGTCAAAGGCCATATAGGGTCATAAGAGGCCCCTCTATATATACTCAATATGAAACTTGGGTCCGTGTTCTTTTGACTACGTGTGAAGGTATCTGCAAATGTAACCAAATAGTTACATTCACCTCCAGGTTTCCATTGCATGCCTTACTGATCTGTAATGCAGCACTCTTTCAACAATCGTAATATGCATCTCTTTTCCAGCAATACATTGACGCTTGGTTGCACCGTAATAAGTATATCGAGAGGGGTCATGACATAACTGGGTAGCAGAGCAAATTGTCGTGTCTTACTTCTTACGTTTTTTTTTTTTTTTTTAATTCTCTATTAATTTTCGTATGTTTTCAGGCCACTTTGAGGGAATATCCTCGATCAAAATTGAGGTTATTATTGATAATTTCGCTGACTCCTTGGTTTGACAATTTTAGGATATTCCTAGTCAAATGTAATGAATTTCTTTCTGGCAGATTGTTCCAAGATTTCCACTTAGTATTGAAGCTTCTGCCACTTATTTTCAACATTTCCCTCCGCTTTTCAACGAAGCGGGATATTAAAAGGTAAAAGTCGAATGTTAGGCCAATCCTGTAGTGGAGCACCGTCGCACAAATATCTAAACCTCCAAAAGTAAGCAGCGTGTTTGTCCGGCCCAACTCGGAAATAGAATAAGTAGCCCCAGTGTAGGGTTTATTAAAAATAGTCCGAAGTATTCCCCACCGCGTCGCAAGTGAATATACCCTCTTTTGTTTATCATATTATAGGATCGAATATTTTATATTAAAAACTAATATATTAAAGTCCTTCACTTTCAAGGACCACTTATGAATACCAAACTTGCTTTCAACAGTTTTTCAAGGTGCGTTAAAACGGACAACGTAGTGGAACATCGATTAGAGGAACAGCCACGCTGGGCAATGGTAGACATGTCGCAGCATGTCCCTTGTACGACAAAACAACAAGAACTTAAATGAACACCAGATACGGTTTCCTCGCGTACAACCAAATTGTTTCTCAAGAACCTCCAAAAATAAACCACTAACATACTAAAATTCTAAACTTTGCCATCGAACCACAACCAACAAACCAAACTTTTCAATCCATCCTACACCATTACACTATGCAAGTCAGTATAAATGCAATACTGGGAAAAAGGCTGCCTTTCTGCAAAGGACGATACCACGATACCCAAATTTGCTAAGGTACACTTAATTTTTTTGAAGTTTTGCTTCACTAATAGGCACATTGTACTTTTGCGGAAATTCTTTGAGCTTGGTTGCAAAATAAACCTGAGTTATTAACATAACTCAGTCTGATCTCAAGTAAAACAACTTCTTTTTGTGTCATCTTCTATTATAGTAGTCGGGCGACCTTTATCCAGGGAAATTTGTTTACACTAAATCTACTCACGTCAAATGAACTCCCACTTTGTTTGACCTTAGTCCCTGGTAAGCCCTTGGTAGATATGGTCACACTATCACCATTTCATTTCGCACGAAGAAAGAACCCCACTAGAACCAGTTAAAAGTGGGCACACATAAACCAATTAGCATCAGTAAGAAAGACGACAAGCACGGCATCAGATGATTCACAAACTTGACAAAAAGATACAAAAGTCACCCAAACTGCCCCGTCACTAAAATTCCCAAAAAATAAAACCTACGGTGAAAGGCCCATCACCTCGAGAACAAATTTGCCGAATTTTCGGCGGAAGGAAACGGACTTAAAAAGGCCGACTAGTTTCGCAAAACAAAGAACGACATATTAAAACACGCCGCTCTCGATCGCAACAACCCCTCTGATGGGTTAATAAAAAAGGGAACTGAAAATTCTACCGTGTTCTTGTAGAAGAGAAAATGTTCCTGCTTGTCTCAGATCCAAATTTAAGTGTCCAAAAACGTAGTCGCAAAGTGCAGTTCAATTTAACACAATTCCAACTCAAATTTCAACTGTCGAAAGACAATGAAAAATTATTAAACTGCAAAATATTCATTCATCCAAATTGCAATCTTGAAATCTGGCATATAAGTTCTTCAATCAAAATCCAAGTCAAAATAATTTCCAAACACCAGGCAGGAAAACATCAAAAGGCATAACAGCCAAAAGTCAATATCATATCATCAGCCTTTTTGGTCTTGTCACTGTGACAGAAAGCATCAACATGTTTCCATGCTGATTCCGGCCCACCTAAACCTTCCAAGCTGGGCCTAGTGCGGCGTTGGAAGGGACCTGGGTACCTAGAGTAATGTGTGCAGGTAACAGACCGGGCTGCGTCCCATACTCTTGATCGATAAGGTCTGCAACTTTGTTACCGTGTTCAGGAATTACTCCCATGATACACAGGACCCAACAGCTTTACATGACTACTCCGAACCATGAGGCGCCAGACACCCATTGCATAAACGTGCACATTTTACGCAATGGGGTGGGAGCGAGGAGGAATTCCATAATATCATGACCTGAGCAATTATTGCAATTTCCGACTATTATAGGAACTATTGGAGTATGACCAAGAAACCCGACTCTGGCGGGGCTCGGAACCAGGGCCGCCGTTCAATCTTATACTCTGCCGACAGTTCAGCGCCTCTTAGACCGCGCGGCCACCTCGCCCTCTATAGTCAATATGTAATGCTAAAAACAACGGAAGTGTAAGAATGTAGTTTGAATGAAAGTCAATCACTTACCACGGACATGGGTATAATTCATGTAGATTCCGGCAGCATTTGGCCTTCTTGGATAGCTTGCGATGCGGCCGCTGCCAAGATATTTCTTTGGCCTAGTGGAGTGCCTCGGCTCCGCATTACATTGAACTGTATCTGCTGCTGGCTGGCGATGAGGATTCTGGAGCTGCCTGGCACCACTCAGCACCAGCATCTTCTATGACTGGTGCCATTCCTGGGGGACATATATATGCCTGTATACCGTATCACTTGCTTTACTTTACTGATGCATCTGAAGCCCATTCTGAAGCAGAAGGTACCTGTGTAGTAGGTGCTGATCAATTGGTGCCATACTTCTTGTTGCTAATCGTGGTCATGCTCAGCAAACCACCTTACTTATTTATGACAAGAAGTGGATGTTGGGGTACTGCAGGGGTATCATTCAAACATAGGATGTATTTGGACTTCTCCCTTCCTTTAGGTCTCCCTTCAAAGTATTCTAAGAGGTCTTGGCGAATTAATCCTTGGAGAACCGATGTTTGTTTGTACACATGATTCGAGAGTATAAAGAAATCCTCATAAAATATCTCAATGTGCACCAAAGGCGATTTCAGTCACATCATTTCTGCGAGGTGGCTATAAAGGTGATTAGATCCAACCATGCCCCATCTTGAAATGCTATTTGATACTTGCCAACTACCTTCTATGGTGTTGGTGTTCTCTGTTATCTTCCGCTCATTTCAATGTGATAGGCTTTTTGAAGTATCAATGTGCACAACATAAAATTTACAAAAGCCATTGTCGTTGAGGGTGACATAGCCGACCCATCGTGTATTGTGGAACCTTGCTCAATCACCCCATTATGCCCCCCCCCCCCCCAACCCCCCCCCACAACCCCCCCCCCCCCCCCCCCCCCCATAAAAAACACCCCCCCCCCCAATGCTTCCTTAATTAGGAGAGTCATTCTGATCCCTCTTCTACAAAAGGATATAATATGACTTCCGCTTTCATGCTCTTTAAGTCCAACAAACTAACTGAATATTTGACTGGACGTGGCCAAGGTGGTACTTATGCTTCTTTACAAACATGGATCATCTAATCTCAATTGGTGTTGTCAACTTTTGCTTCTTTCTGGAGCACTGCCTCCCAAACCACTCTGGACTGAAGGTCCATAATGTACTACACCCAATACGGCCAGCAGAGCTTCTGTATGTTACCTTTGAGAAACTTGCATTAATTTATGAAGGTTTAATTATTTAAGGTAATTCTTACAATGAAGACCAAGAATTCTGGATAGTATGCTTTGTGCATCACTGAAGAAGCTGCCGTGACGAACAGAGATCTCCAGACATACCCATCAATTAACTCGCGATCTTTTCTGTCGAACGGCAGGGTTTCAGCGCAGATAGATGAGTTTTCCTCGCTCCATTATCATCGGCCATCTTCTTCGTGTGGCACTTGATTTGTAATTCATTGGGCCAAAAACTCCCTGCCGAATCATGGTTACTGCACCCAGATGGAATCTCTTGAATGATAAAAACCATAGAACGTCACGTTTTTTACAAATGCTAGAAAAGAGATCTCAGTTAGGATCTTTGGCCGTAATGGCCCCTCCGTCTCTCTTTTTGATTTGGTGTCCGCCATGATGCCTAGATGCAGAATGGCTGAGGCTAATGCATTTTATCGAGCTTAAACCAGACCCTAACACCATTCTTGGAAACAATGTTTTTTTTGCTACAATTTCAAACCCTACCTCATAAAAACATCCCACCATATCTCATAACTCACTGGTCAAAGTCACCCTCCTCACTGCAATTCTATGATTTCCAGATTTTGCAAAGACTGGTTGCCAAAATAAGTTATTCCATCATTAAATACCCATGAACAAGCAGGGCGGAAAAAATGCATATTTCCCCGAGATAACAACATTCCCATCGCTTTCCCACCATGTGTGTTGGTGGGTTTGTGGGTTTTTATCTAAAATTCCTTCCTAGTTTCCCCACTTTTCCCCACCATGGTGACCATCTGCAGTTTGTGCTAAATACCATTTTCTGTCTTGTGGTCATGGTGGGTGGGGTGGGGGGGGGTTAGGCGCGCCGCTGCCTGCGTCGATTGTTGCATGTGAGAACCCTCACCAAAATGAACATTTTTGTTTCAGGCAAGTGCTGAGCTAATCTACCACATGGTGAAAAAATCACATTTCACACATCATTTAATTAACGGTTTGTCAAATATGTTTTAGTGTACAGAATCATCATAAAAATGTCACCCCCCCCGCATTATTTTATTTCCAAAGTATCAATAGAACCATTCCAACGCTATCGGATAAATTTGGGCCATGCTTCCTACGATTTTTTGCACTTTTTTGAAATAAATGAAAGAAATCAATATTCAATTTAAAAGTAAAAAAGGCAACAATACATTGTTCCCCAGAAGGCTTGTGGGGGGGGTCGGCCTGCCCCATCACGGTTGTCAACGGAGTCATAGTTTGATGTTTGATAGATTTTTGCCAGTGTTTTTGGTTGAGAGACTTTGGTGTTGATTTTAATTAATTGGGTCGTTCACATAGGGGTCATCAAAGGTCTCTGTGTACATCGCACATTAAGTTTGTTTCTTTTTTGAGTATAACTTTGGTAGCCGTAGCATCTTAATGTTCCAAAGAATGTATTTTTAAAAGATTTTCCCAAAATAGGCCATGAGATGAAAGTTTTAGATTTGCGTCCGGACCATTTTTCAAAGGCATTAGGCGTTATTTCATTTATTCATTTGTCCTTTTTGGTTGACATTGCTTGATTTACCGGTTTTCCAGCCAGAGCTGACGGATCAGTCACATCAAGAATGTGCATGTTCAGAGAGACTGCATGCATGTATCTATTGTTAGTGCGTAATTGTAACCTTTTTGCCCGCTGGTGCTGCATGTTTAAAACAGCAAAAGTGTAGTTTAGGACTTATGTATTACTGGTTTCTGGTTAAATAAACTAGTTAAAAATCACCCCAAAATTGATCCACCCACCTTCAGAAAAACCCTCTTCCTTCAAAATAGTGCTTTAAAAAAACATGTTTTTTTTTTGTTTTTAAAATATCCTTAAATTGAAGGAATGTTTACAAAAAACCCATTTTCGAGCTACCGATAAGCGTAAACATCCCGGTGGGCTTGCACTGCGCAGTCTTTCGTGTGCATATTCTTATGCCCAAAACCCACTGCTTACCCAATCGGTATGCCCCTTGGTTGTCCTCTCTAATTTTTGGACAAATCAGTGACGGGTTTACAAAGTATTTTGGCCATTTTTAAATGGCGTCTTCACTTCGACGGGTTTTGTTTTTAAACTCGCAAAGTTCTTCCCTTTTTTCTACAAAATCCCCTTCTTTTTTCAGTATTAACCCTTTTTCCAGTACGTAATATTAGTTTTATTTTTCATCGATTTAGTAAGTTTTTTTCATGATTTTGTTTCATGTTGGTGCCTTTTAGGTCAGAAATGTTTTGCCGATATTTGGTGCTATTTTCAAAAGTTGTTTTACCCGTCTGTTTTAAAAATACCAAATACTTTCACTCATTTTGCAAGCCCTTCCCTCATCCCAAACAAATTAACCTTTCTTGTTGAAAGTGTTCACAGGGGCTATCTAATCGAGTCTGGTGCTTTAGAAGAATGGATTAGAAAGATTCATCCCTATATAGGTTAGGTTCCTAAACTAAACAATTTACCTTTAAAATTTTGTTTTTATGTGATGCAGAGCATCCTTTTAAGCAATAATGATTTTTTAAAAAAATAATGAAAATTTTCGGTGTCATGTTTCGGCACATGCGTGCGGCGAAACGCAAATCTAACACTTGCATTCCCATGGGGGCCTTCAAAATCGGTTAACAGATTCTTCACAGCGCCATTCTGAAAATTCAACGGTCAATATGATTTTTTGAAAGGTCATGTAGTGATCCTTCCATTTCGTGCATATGACACACCATGTACGTGCCGTCTTGACACACAGCGCCGCCCATTGTTGAATCTTGGCAAACCCTGTAACCACCTCAATTTCGGCTGAGCATACGGCGGTCCGGAAGTCACGTTATATCCCTTTTTTCTAAAATTGAAAGCGTAAATTGAACCAGCGTTTGAAAATTCTCAAGACTGAAATATACCGCAGGCAATGTGGAAAAGCGAATCGGCCCTTCAGCGATTGCCTGTTTCACATTTTTCCGTGTTGTTGGCGAGCACCGAAGTACTCGACACAAATGTCCAATTTTCCTCGCTAGGTTCTATAGACCCAATTACGATACCTAGGCCTATTGAAAACAAAACATACTAAACGGACCCTCTGATGCAAAAATCTCCATAGAACCCTTTTATTCCGGAGATATTTTAGATTTAGTTTCATTTGCATGCTTCTCTTAGTCCGATGTTGCTCTGACTAGCCTCCCTATTGGGTTGTTGTCGTGTACTAGGTCAGAGAATTTAGTATAAATAGCTATTAACTGGGTCCCAATCACGCATTTTTAAAAACTGGCTTTACTCACCTTGACTTACAATCCATACCAAATGTCACTGATTCTTTTTATATGGAATGTGCAGTTAATGTCAATCATCTTAACAGGATTTTGCGTCATTAACTGGGCAATGAAAGAAATTGAAGGCACTGAAGTATACTAAAATGTGCCTTTATTTACGTTCTAACATCGAACTTGTAACAAACTGAAATTATAATACCTCAAGTATTGCTTTATTTTTGTCCTAATAAAATATATATTCCATTATAATACACCCAAGGGAATCGGAATATCCCAATAGGAGGTCGGTAATTTAATTATTTAAAACTTTTTTTCCCTGACAGGTTTTTTGTGCGTCGGAAAAACCCTGCGATATCTTTTTTTTTTTTTTACAAGCCGTCCTTTATTTACATATTTCTTAAAACATACTACTCATCACATACTTAAATGGCCTTATAACTATTACAAGGTGTTGTTTTCTTTATATTTAACAGCATAGCAATATACTTGCCAAACGAATTGCTTAATAGTCAATCAAAAAGTAAATGCCAGTTTTGCCATCTCTTATAGAACTTGGGAAGGTTCATGTTACTCACTGCCTGATATTTCATCAAATTATGGTAATGCTGAAGTTCTTTTTTAAAAATATCTTATTTGGGGATGCTTTTCCCTATAAAGATGATTTTTGTCAATGACTCAAAATTAATGTAAAGATAGTATCGTGCTTAGTACCAAAAATAATTTTCCTTTGTCCAACCAATTCGCATTAAAAATACCTTGCACCCACCTTTAATTGTCAACCCAAAAGTTCCTAGAGATGGGACATCAACGAATATAATGCTTGATTGTTTCCTGGTTTACACCTTGCAGAATTTACAGAGGTCATTGTCTTTTAATCCTATTTCAACAGTAGAGTATTTGTTGCTAAGATTTTTGTTGGTTTATTCTATACTGAAACCGACCCTCAGTTTTGTGTCCCATTGAAAATTTCTCTCGTTTAAAGCACAAAGTTCTTTTTCATTCATATTTCTAGAGCAAATCTACTTCCATTTGTTACTTTTTCATTTCCCTTTTTATGGAATTTGCCAACCAAATGTCATAAAACAATTTACAACCCATTGACTTGGAAAAAAGGGGAGGTTATTTTGGATATGAGTTCTCTACTGAAAACAAAATTGACTGAATTGCTTGTAATTATACCGTTATATTCTAAAAACATTGTTTTAAATTAGAAGTAGTGACAAATTCATCTATGCACATAAATACCCATTTGAATTCAGAAGTCTTAAATGAATCCCCTCCCTCTTCCCCAGTGAGTATAGTTGACCGTTTCCCACCGATCTTTATTTTTCCGTTCCACCATTAGTACTGCCTTGCTATGGTGGGCGGGGGTTAAAATCACAAGTTAGTGTCATCACAAGGGTTGATAAAGAAGACCAGCACAACACGTGTCATACCAGAACTTTGCTCACGCCAGTAGTCTACTTTTGATTTAGCAGATGTCTCTCTCACTTGTACATTTCACCCCCTAAACCGTAACCGTCTTCAGAGCAACTTGTGTAACAAATTTTATCTGTAATTAGACTACGCATGACACCTTCTCCAATTTTCTACAGTCTCGTTGCTTAATGCACATTTCAAATATATGTAGAAACCTAATCCGGCACAGTGAACTTGGTTTACCCAATACTGAGATTGTAATCACAAAATCGGTACACTATTGCAATCATGTTTGTGATGTTTCTTGCTGGGTTGTCAGGGAACGTGTTGTCCTTGGACTCCTTGCATACCAGAGCAACTAGTGGGGCACTGTTTATCTTCATATTGTCGACTGTCCAGGGTCTTCCCAGTGGTCTGTATAACCATTGAATGCTTGCATCTATTACAAAAAAAGTGCTCCGTGCAAATTGATCATAGGCCTATTGGTAGGCACTTTGCAAGTCTAGCAATGCAATTGGAAATGAAGATAAAAAAAACACGGCAAAGAAATATTTTAAATTATTACTTTGATGATGGGGCCCTGTGAAATGACTATACCTTTCCCCCCCAACTTTAAAAAAAAAATGGGGGGGGGTGTCTTTGTGCATGTTGGACTATTTATTTAATCCGGATGAATTTAGTGTTATCCGACAATGGCCGTTCTCCCCAACAGTTTTTCCTTTTGGAAATCGTGGAACCGGCAACCGAGACAAACAATCAGTTCTTATTTTAAAACAGATTAGTTTTACTCAGTCCGCTTTGGACTGGGTTAAATGATACATTTGGAAAAACGCAGCTTGTAATAAACTGCTTGATATTCTGCGATGAAGATTTCTAATTTCACATTGACAGCTTTTGACTGTCAATGCGAGTTATAAACATGTTGCCAATGTATATGAAAGTCTTGCCAATTCTAATGCGACATTGGTAATTGAGAAATTTCTTTTGTATGCATGCTCATGACTATATACAGCTTTTTAAGCCTATTATATGTTCTTATTAACACATATTCTAAGCATTTTCAAGAAGATTAATTCCTAGTAAAACTGATGCAAAGTTACATGGAAGTTGTACTTGATGTCATCCTATAATATAGAAAGAAGTAGCAAAGTGTCAGTTTAAAAGTTCACAGACAGATGGGCATAAACCCACATCTTCTGCACACATGGACACAGTGCAATACCACAAGTTTGTTGTCTTACCGATTACAATTCAGTATGACTTTAAATTATATACCAGCAAAAGAATGTCTTGTACATTGGAAGTTGAAAGGCAGGTAAGCAAGGTTTTTCCTTAATAACAAAAACCTGATTTAAAAATGTATGGCAATGAGTTGTACTTTTAAGTTTTTGTGATAAGGTTTGCATATGCCTACACCCTACGCCATGTTTTGTTATTGATAAACCTACCTCAGTAAATTCTCAGTTTTTTACACAAAATAAAAATAAAAACACAAGTAAAAGCTTGCTATTGTTGCAAGTTAAGTTATCCATAAAGTTAATGGACATTGAAATCATTTTGCAATACCTTAAAAGTTGCATTGTGAGATTTTACCACATTAGTTTTTGTGTCGCCTGCCCTTAATGCAGGAAGACACATAGGTATCACTTTAGCTTTGTCCACTGTTGTTGTTGTTGAGGTCTGTTGTCTGTTGTTGGTTGATGTCTGTTTGGAAACTGGTTAACATTTGCCTGTACTATCCTTCTACTTTGAGGGATTTACAACCAATATTGGGTCACAGATGCCACATGCATCCCCCCTTTTTGATGAGGTCAAAGGTCACATGCCAAGGTCAAAGGTCATGTGGGTCAAGTTGTAAAATAGCTGAAAATGTCAAAATTGACCGTCAAGTTTGAAGGTTGAAGCTCAATTTGGAACCAACTTTGATCATAGGTGCAACATGGATCCCTCATTTGTTGATGAGGTCAAAAGTCGCTCCCAAGGTCAAAGGTCATGTGAGTCCAGTTGTAAATAGCTGAAAAGTGGTAAAAATGGACCTCATTTTGAAAAGTCGAAGTTCAATTGGAAGCAAACCACTTGATCGAGGTGCAACATGGGCTCCCCCATTTGTTGATGATGTCAAAGGCTGTTAGGCCTATCATTCCCTACCCAACCATTAACGCGCTACTGCAGGGGACACAAGCGGTCCGAGGACCGATGTATTTTTTATAGTTTGAGGGATTGCCTTCAAACAGTTATAGCACATTTCAGTGTATTGTATGTATGACCAATGTTTGAATAATTTCGTCGGGGCAGTTGTGTTGTATTTCTCTGTATGACTACTTGACGTTGATTTGACTAACCCACCCCTCACTAAAATAGATTACACCCCTAGATATTGGGTTGTACATTATGACCCTGGTGTTTACAAACACCACACTCTTAAATGAAATTAATGAAAGAACCCAAAAAATTATGTAAAGGAACTTTGCACTCTGCCAAATCTGAAATTCCAAAAAATATAAAAAATCTGATTTTGACATGTCTGCCAACAAGTACCGCTATCCTAACATACCCTGCAAGTTATAAGGCTGCGAGCAACTAAGGAAAACAAAATCTGTGATATTTGGTCATGTGTCGTACGACCATATCTAGTAATACGTAATGAAGAGATCAAATAAGACTTATCTTCACATCTAGATTACTCCTGCAAATTTGTGATAGTCCTTTTAAGGGTCAAGGTATTGTGACAATCAATATGATGGAATGAATTTCCGGGTCAATGCGTGAGATTGTTCTTTTTAAGACATTCTTGTTTTTGAGATATTTTTTAGCTCATTGTAAAACGTGATTGACCAAAGGAATTGAGGGTCTTCGCCTGTTAAGCCCATGCACATATAAATAACATGACCCATTTATGATCACTCAAAGCAACGAGCCTCCGAATCCAATTTATCTTCCAAAGAATTTATAGAGTTCAACATAGGCCATCTTAACTCCACCATCCTCATAATTTTGAACAAACTGGACTCTTTTAATGCGATTCAGGCTTATCACCCCACACATAAATAAATAATCGTTGTTATGTTGTTATAAAATCTTTACTTGGATTGGGCAGCATCGGCCAAATACTATTTGGGGCAAACTAGAGACTTTACAACGACAACCTTTCCCAAAACTTTTAAATTTCGTTTCTTCCAAGATGAGAAAACAAATTCTTCATCGATATGAATATTCTTATTTTTTTACCATATCATTGAGATTTGATTAAAACGCAACACTAAATAGTCAAATTACCCATCTAAATTCAAGTTAACTTAAGATTATTACAGATTTTTACCTGTCTACCTTTCCATGACCCAAGTATCAAAACTGCAACTGTTTATCAATATTAATTTAAGCCCGAAATTCCCGAGAACAATTCAAGCGTTTCTAAAGCGCTTTTCAAGGACTTTTCAGTGCCATCCCCAAAATCAGGTGTGTCATCTGCATATTGAGAGGTTTAAAATTAAATCATGAATTGAAATACCATGTATATCTTTATTGCCCCCGGGTATCATAGAAGCCAGAATTCTGGCACAGAGAACAAATATATAAGGTGACACTGGATCACCCTGCCGGCAACTACGCAAAATTGAAAAGGTTTGGAAATATTGCCGTTCACAATGACCGATGAAAAAGCATTCGCATACAAGGCCTCAACCATCTACTAATGTCGCTCAAAGTTAACAATGTTTTAGGGTTTGCACAAATAGTGCACTGTGTCAAATGCTTCAAATGATCGTAATTAATAAAACAGTATTTGATAACTTCTGTATAATTTAACAAGTCCAAAAATTACGCGAATGTTTTCACTGATAAATCTGTTTGGGACAAAATCAGTTTGATCTGCCGCAATTAAAAATGCCAAAAAGATTTAATGCGATTGGCGATACACGCGGTGCCAATTTGTACGACACGGTTTAATAGGATATAGGCCCCAATTTTTAAAAAATGGGGGTTTTCACCTTGGGCAAAAGAGTAATATAACCAGTCTTTTGAAACGTTTGTTAGAGATCCTTTTATGACCTTCTTTCAATGAACGAAGAAGAACGACTGAAATATCTGCCAAAAAAGTCTTGTAAAAAGCGGGGCGTGAAAACGTCCGGCCCATGGACTCTTATTTTATCAATTTTCAGGGCGCATGAAAGTTCAGACATACGAGGTCACTTCTAAATTATCAGATTGAATTTGAGTAAGTTTAGGAACATATGAGCAATCATCATGTAAATTACCTGATTTACCATTTTCCTTATATAATTTTTCATAAAAAGATACAATTCCCTTTCAATATCTTCTTGAGAGGTAACACTGGAATTATCACTTTTAAATTAACTTGGTCATTTGCTTATTCATAAAAATTCTCTTTTCGAGGTAAGAAATATTTTGTGGGTTTTTCTCCTTCTATCATTTAGCTTTTGTTATGACGAAAAAACCTTTAAACCGTTGTGCTTCGCATTTTTTCCAATTCATTTTTTGCCTCATTTATCTGATCCAATATCGTGGCAGTTGGAATATTAATAATGCTTCTTCATAGGATTTTTCCAAAGGGTTATAAGTTTTCCCAAAGAATCTTCAGTATGATCAAGATTTTTCTTCCTTATAGAGGAATAAGCCAAAAGTTGCCACTATTATTCCCAACAACAATACTTCAAAAAACAACTGATTTTTTTTTAATTGAAAAACTCAATTTCATGTGGATCAACATTTGTAATATTATCTCTATCATATGGAGAAGCAGCATAAATCTGTTTTGCACTTTCTTCAACGGGTCTTTGACAACCTTTATATATTCTTCATCCTCTAGTAAGTCATTATAAACTTCATGTACACCGAATCCTTTTTATATTCATTACCTTATGTAAAACAATGAGTTCAATTGAGTGGTCAGACCTATATCCGGTAAATATCCGCAGTAGTATATTATATTCATTATTTCAGACGAAATAAGAAAAAAATCCACGGCTTGCTTAAGGGATTATATTTTCGCCATGTAAAACGCTTCAGGTCAGGATTCAAAATTCTCCAGGGATCACTTAAGTTCAAGTCATCTTTCATCTGTCAAACATTCTCTTTTGGCTTTGGCTTATTGAGATGCAAAATAGTTATAGGTGTCCCATAATTATATCGAAATAAGTTAAAATCGCACATATAATACAATGAGCATTCCCATATTTCAACAACATTTTGAATATTATCATAAAAGTTCTGGTTCATATCATTTGGACATATAAGTTACTAAAAAGGTGTTGCATGTCATGTTACTGACATCAAGAATAAATCCATTTCCCCCTGATCACGCTCAATGTCCGGGAATTTTAAAAATCAAAGTGTTATTTATAGGATGCCAACTCTGGAATCGTTGTGTTACCTGCTATATATGCCTCATACCCCCATTCCGACCTGATATTATTCCATGATTGCGCCCAGTGAACATCTTGGAGCAATAAATTGAAAACTTTCCTCTTAAATAATTGAAAACATATCGCCTCTTAACTTTATCATTTAAACCTCTACAATTAATGGAACATATTTTGACCGAAACTTTCATTTTTTACCTATAGGAATAAGCATGTCAGTAGGTATTTGGCCATGTATTTGAATAAAAGAAACATGTTCATAGCTATGCACTTATTAAAGGCTGTCTTTTTCAAAAACAGTAATCAATTCAATTTAAGAGAGGTATTTTCTCGTTCCTAACACACAACAAATAATACTAATAAAGCCTAAATAATACATACAGCGATATACTTAGTCTCATATAGCCCCGGGCTTCGCCCGGGATGACGTGTCAAGCTAGCATTCGCTATGACGGACTGATAACGTTAATCTCTCGCCGCAGTACTAATGTAGATAATATCTTTTGCAGTCTGGCATGTTTCCACAGTAAAGTACCAATAGAGTTCCCAAAACTTTAATCATGGATATTCTTTTATCAGAACAAGGACATTAGAAGTGAGTAACTGAGTATTAACTATTTGTTATTACCGTACTAAACTAAATAGTGTTTTAAATTTTGAGGAGTATTTGAAAGTGTTTCTGGTGAAAATAAGTGATAATGTTACTGTTATTGGATGGAAAAAGTTCCCAAAAATGTCTGTCCAAAAAGCAATGTTAGCAAATCTTTTATCATAGATATTATTATAGGGAGAAAAATTACAAATTGATAATTTGATATATGCCAATAAATAGCAGAAAATAGTGTTTGCATATAGAATATCTCAATAATATAATACCATACCTAAAACTTTTATTGCTAACATTATTTTTGGACAGACCCATTGGACAGACAGTGTCTGTCCAATATACTAACATTAGCAAAAATATTATTAATCTAGAAACACATTTTCAAGATCTTTTAAATATAAAAACAAGTTTTGTATGTATGTAATCACATGTAGTCAGATACCCCCCCCCCCCCAATTACTCAAATTGTATTTTTTCTACCAAATAAACACAAATCCATGATGGGAATCTATGGGTACTTTACTGTGAAACATGCCGGTCTGTGACAACAGGATACTTATTCCGGACCGCCGAGGCTGAGGGGGGGAACTCTGTCCAGATAGCGTTGATTGGATTTTTTGTACATTGCGGTACACTGGCGATTGCGCAAAATACTTGGCCTATAGTAACGATTTTACACACCAAAATATTCCTAACTAATTGTCTAGTTAGCTGATTAGTTATAATTATAGGTTTATTGTTGGAAAAGACGAAAAAATTGAAAAAATACGATCCATACAAGCAATTTTATTACCTTTTCACTGGCTCAATTCTCGATTGCTGTATCAAAGTCATGATATGCCACACGCCATCCGCGCAGGCTTACAAAAACTAGTGAGCGCATTGGTCTTTTTTGCAGGAACCATTTCTAAATCAGATCGACACTGATCGGTGCATTCGCGCTATCCAAGGTACCGCAAAACCTTTTTCATTCTGTTCAGCTAATTGCGAGAATTTTTAACACAGCGCTGGTTTGGGAGTCAAGAGACGTAGTGCATGTCTAAGACTAGCCGGCAAATTTAGCGATGCGGAAACGGCATAGGTGGCGCTGTGTGCCAACATGTACAGTGCTATGTGAGTGTAAAGGGTGTGATGAGGGTAGTTACGAAATCAATTATTTTTTCAAAAACGTTGCATAACTCGGATCGGTCCAAATTAGGGCCATGATGGTGTAGGATAATGCTGAAAAAACATCACTACCTCCAACTGACTAGTTAATCTTTGTTCATTTAGTTGTGCCGGTTTGAATTCACGAGCCACCATCCTACGTATCGAAACCACCCTGCGAATTAAATGTTCATTCATTTTCCATCTCTGATACGCATTACACCTGCTAGGTGCTAGGAATACTTAGCGCATGTTATGTTTTGGTATCATCGTCTATTCATCGATGATGCCATGTTATTCTTGCATTTTAATGATACAAACATGGCCATGTGTCGCTTGTAAACTTGTTGCAGAAATTGAAGCTTTTCACAACACAGCATTGAAGATCGCACTGCAAAGTAAACCTTTTTGAAACGCACTCCGATGAGATGTAAACGTACATGTAGTATGTATTAGCATTATATGAATAGAGGGTGCATGTAAGTGACAAAAACATGTTTTCACATGACTAATTTCAGTTGTGCATGCCAAGTTTGCATATCTACTGTTATCATTCGCCTCCACGAAAAATGAATGTACCACTACCAGGCTCGGGCCTTAACAAGACCACCATAATGTGATGTCAGCATGTTAAAGTCAAGAGGAAGTGGCGTGGTCTAGCGGTTAGCAAGCTTACCTCTGGAGCAAGGGTCCTCGGATCGAATCTCAGTGGGACCACTTGCTGGATTTAATTCGGGAACTCCATTTGGGATTTGATTTGTATATCAGATATTGATTAAAACCTGAATGCCACTTTCTCCATGGTTCATTTGAAATGGGCAAATGAACCATGAAAGCTTGCACTACCCATCCGGTGTGTGTTTCGTGTAGTGTGTTTGAATGTTGCAATATGGCGCTGTTTAAGCTGCTGCCTCCAAGTGCCATTGTTTCTGTCTAGTAATTATTAAGTTGTAAAGTCTCTAGCAATTTGGCCTACAGGCCACGATTTGAGATTAAAATAAACCTTGATTATTATTATTATTATTTATAAGTCTTGTTAAGGACCAAGTCCCGGGGATCTTCCTGAAATTAACTAGTGTTTTGACATGGAATGACCCGTGATAGAGTTTCTCGATCAAGTTCATAGACGAAATGTCATGATTAATTTAGTCCTAGGGAACCTTTACGTCGTTTTTTGACATTGCTGGTGATTCGTAAATGTGAAATGCAAAAGATTGATATGAGTCGTCTGACATGCCCGAAATTTCAGTATGACTCTGTTGTACTAGATTTTAATTAAAGGTGCTTGTTCCGATCGTCTTTGGGACCCCCCTGATTTAACAACCGGAAGTAGTATCAATTTTGATCAGATGAAAGGCCGTATTTTTCTCTTGTCGTCCTGAAATTTCAGCTTTCAAATCCATTTCTTTTATCAAGATACCGATAAAAACTACCGTTTTAGTGGTTAACCATCAATATTAGCACAGTAGTGAATAGGGCGTTGCACTATGCATTATAGCGTATAGCATCAAAACGGCAACTTTGTTTCCCACGGTACTTGATGGTCGGTGTGTACAGCCTACAGGTGTCAGGCTCTCATATCAAATAGAGAACCCGAAAGACAAAAATCGGAACAAGCACCTTTAATGGTGCAAAAAAGCCAAAAATTTAAATGCTTGAACTGATTTTTAAACTATTATAGAAATAAACCTGCAAATACCCAGGGCTGTTTTATTAATTAGGCACCTGGAAATTTGTTTTATGTAGATGCCTTTACCTGTAGATTATTTCCCCGTAGCTCTCCTTGTGGAAGGGTAACACTAGTTCACAATGCAACCCTAAATATCAGACGCATTCTTTAATCGAATGACGTTTTCGTTATGGACCGCTCTATTTTAGGTTTGCAGAAGAGTGTACTTTAAAGGTGCTTGTTCCGATTTATGTGTATTGTGTTCACTACTTGATATGAGAGCCTGGCACTTGAACATACATTACACCCCGTCAAATACCGTTGGGAAACAACTTGCGGTTTTGATGGTAGAAGCAATACTGCATGTTGCAATTATGGTTAACCACTAAAACGGCGGGTTTTTGTTCATATCTGGAATCAAATGGATTTGAGGGCTCATATTTCACGACGACAATGATAAACCATTACGGCCTTCATCTGATATCAAGACGATACTACGTCCGGGTAACTCAGAGAGGGGGGGGGTCCCAAAGACAATCGGAAAACGCACCTTTTAAACGTTTGTGCAGCAGTAGATTTACTAATTCACAATACAACTCAGAGAAAATTACTCACCCAAGTTGTTGCTAATGTCTAAATACAAATCATAGGACAGTTGATTGAAAAAAAAAGGGATTAGAAATAAACAACTATACATATACAATTTGCTTTCATATGTTGACAGTTGAGTAATGGCGCTGTATTGCCGCTCTTGCAGGCACTTGTCGTCACTGTGTGTAGAACATACAAATATATATGGAAGGATTTCCCCTGAATGTTGTATCGCAGAATTTTACTAAAAACATGAATTTTAGCCATCTATTATTAGGGTTGGCCAGGGGATTTTTAAAGTTGTTTTTTTTTTCCAGCTTTATTTTTTTTTTTTTAAAGAAGTTTTTTATTTTTTTTAATCTAACAAATTGACACCAAAATTATTTAAAGGGTTAAGCAGTTGTGAAGTTATGGCAATTTAAGGTGCTCAAAAATCGTATTTATTTTTCGTCCTTTTTGGAAAAATGTACAAAAAGCCGTAATTGGAGGATTATTTACTCAAAATTTACTTCTATTCTGGTTATGATGAATAGTTTTATGTGTAGTTTCTTGACTTTGTTCTGATAAAATACCAAGTTTTCATGAGAGGGGACCAACGTTTGGGAGTTACAGGTTTTCGAATTTGCCAAGTATGCTATTTTTGGCTTACCCACAATGCATTGTGGCATATGGTTCCCAGGTGGAAATTCAACCTGTACAACCCCTATGGTGAGTTATTACAGAAAATACAATTACACGCGTGAGTCAAAAAAAAGTATACACTCCCTTGATAAGTTGTGAGATCCATGTGACTAATATGTCATGAATGGTTGTACAGATGATTAGAATACTATCCTGATCTTTGATACCAAATTATGGGGTTTAGGTGCGTGGATGACTGCAATGGGACAATTGACTGAACCCATGTCCAATTGTGATTGCGCCAATGCCATAGGGTAGGTAATAAGAGATAGAACATCACATGATTCGAACAAGTGGTTTCATTGTGTACATTGCGGGCAATCAAAATTGCACATGGTTTCCAGTAATTGTCCCCTTGTGGCATTCAACCCATGCACTAGCCCCATAAATTTGGTACCAAAAGATGCATGAAGATTTACTCTAATCAATGTTACAACCATCATGAAAATATTAGTCAAGGAATACACGCTTTAGCAAGGAATGTATACTTTTTTTTCGACTCACGCGGTATATGGCTTTTTGAAATGCCCGTTATATTAATTCTATCAAAGCAGTGAAACTGGAAATTTGGTATCTGACAGAAAGCACAATAATGGGTACCATAACATTAGCAATTTTTCTTAATGTAACATATTTTTACTAAATTACTGAATTACCTAATTTACTCTGTTAATATGTTTATATACTTGTTACATAATATGAAGAAATTTGAATGGGTTCTAAACTCTGACAATTTTTCATGAACATTACGTAATATTTCCGTCAATGTTGACGGAGGAAAAAATTACATTGTCAAAAATGATGTTTTCTAAAAATGTTATCAAGCATATTTTTAAAGGAATTCCATTAGTGTTGATTACATATCATGTTTAATACATATTGTTGTCATTGTTATTAATTTGGGGGGAAAAAGTCATACCATTGGTTTTCTGGAGGGCGACAAACAGACAGTTCTATGTTACTGGCATCCGTCATGTACGCCATGTAACAATAGCAATATGTATTAGGCCCCTGAAAAATAACTTCAATAAGGGTTATCAGGTGGCCTTATTGTTTTCTGTAAAGGGGCAATCAATCAATTGGGATAAACTTAAACAAAAAAAATATGAAAAATCATCGTTTGATAATATTTTTTTGGCTATTGTTACCTCCGTCAATTTATTGGCAATAACCAATAGCATTTTGCAAATATCGCGGGGGTAACAAACAGCCAGTCCCGAGAGATTCGCTCAACATCTATCAAGTCCCATCATGGCTGGTGGTCAGTCGTGTCACGGCAGTGCGAAATTGAATAAGATATGTTTACTTTTTTTTATCCTGGTACCCTAAAAAATCTTCCGTCAATAATATTAACAATTAACAATAGCACCGAACGTGCAGTCTATGGGCCAACGAAACTTAGGTGTGGGTCGAAATTCAATGTAATTGTGCTTGTTTGTATTCCCGTAGATGATCATGCATGGATACACATATTGTATAGATTACGCGTGCACCATGTTGTGCAGTGGGTACATGCATGGCCCCAGGGCTCGCGATAGCTTGTATCGCTTAGCAGTTTGCTACACATCTTTGCTTCTGCCATTTGTTGCCTATCAATTTTAAGGATTGTGTTACAATTTTTTTTCCCCACTAATCAAAATGATCAAAGCAAGAGCTTTGCAAAAATGCTCTGCACAAATAAAAATCCCTACCGCAAGCGCTTCATGATGGCGCTCTCCGATGTCGATCGTCCCGTATTACCCAACGTTACTATTATTTGACGAAGTTGTTTAAAATCGTGGACAGAATTTGGTTGGAAGCCCTGCTAAAGTTATTACTTTTGATGGCACTGGTGTATGGTTCTGATCTATTGTGCATCTTATAGCAGATCCAAATATGGCAGTTTTCACCATGGCAACTATAGATAAAAATTGGGTAAAAGGTTACAAAAGGGCGAGGACGTGCTAAATGTTCCATCATTATCATTTCGCATTATCTGCCTTGACATGCCCCACATTAGCAGTATTGTGATGTTTGGTGTTTTACAGAATGGTAATATATTACATTTGATTTTACCATGGTAAAACCTTGCTGCTATGTGTAGTATTACAGCCCATAGTATACCCCATCTGCATACTTTGGTCTAATTTAAAAAAATGTTCACATTTTCCTTATATACTTCCATGGTATTCCTCACCTAATATCGTATCACGGAATTAAATTAAACGAAAAAGTTATATTTTGTTCACCTTAAATTGAAAGTAGGGGCATGCCTATGGAAAAGTTAAACTAGTAACATTAAACACATTAATAGACATATTTTCCCCCCTTGTGGTAGGTTCCTGGTCCCATTATTGTGCTTTCTGTCATATATTACGGTAGTTCATTATTAGATGCTTTAATAGATGTCCTTAAAAAATTACCGCACGTTCTTCAGCCTTAGGTTATTTGCATATTAATTACCCATATTAGGAGAAATATGAGCAAAACATTATGGATATAAGTGTTGTATATTGGAGGGTTTTTGCTGTCACAAGTACTTCCAAGCATAGAAAATACTTGACAAAAAGTAGTTCTAATGTCTAAATTGACTAGTCCCTACATGTTTTCACATCCATTAGCTCTGGGTTATTCCATTTTTATATGGTGACATTACATTAACCCCAATGATAGTAACAGACAGTACAAACCACTCAATTATGAGGAAGTTGCAGCATTGCTTTGCTTTATGCAAGAATTCCTATTTTTTTATAATAACCATTATATAATTATAATATAACCAAACAAACGGCCTAATGAAGCCAGTAATTATATCAATAAATTACATCGGTTCTTCCCTGCCATTGCGCAATGCAAAATACCACTTGGGGATTTCACAATGTGTATTTTAGGGTCATAATTTGTCCATGCTCTTGAAAATCTGTGAGGAATGCAAAACAAGAGGAGTGGGCAAGGAGTTTGTACACTGTATATGTAAAGAGTTTCAAATGAAGCCAATTTGTTTGGTTTAATTTTTTTTAATTATGTTACCATTGTAAGTTGAATTTAAAAATATTGGACATTGAATAAGTTTAATAAATACTAGCATGAAGTAAGGCCTCACAAGACATGAAGAGTCAATCATCAAACAGGACTGGTAGATCTTGGTTAGGCACCATGCAAAAAGTACGTGAGTCAGTCTTTAAGTGTGTGTTTGGTGTGTGTGTGGGTGGGGTGGGTGGGGTGTTGGTGTGCACTTGTTTGCATGCGTGTGCTTGTATGCGTGTTCATGGGTCCTGGGGTATGGGTGGACATGTGTGTTTTAACACAGGAAGTGAATAGTGATTGAGTGTGTGCATGGGTGGTGCATACAGTAGCGTATATGCAGGGGCTGTGTGTAAATGGAAACAAATCTATCATGTATCCAGGCCCGGTCCCTCAACACAACATAATATGACGCGGTTTTCAGATTCGCGGGGTCATGTTTTTTAGTTGGGCACCTAAAAGGGTGATTTTGTTGACATTCTTAGTTCCCAAAACGTTTTTGTACATGCTTGTAGTTTGTTTAATTTTATATGAGACAGAGCTTGTTTTTCCCCGTTGGACATTGGCCTTCCAATTTCGTAGCAAAAATAATATGATTTTAGTTTGTACTAATTACTGTAACTCGTTAAGCGTAAAAAGTCATGGGGGATCATTGGCGGAGAGCAGTGGCGGAGGAGCACAATGCTACAAAATTGGGTGCTACAAAGACAACAAAGCATGATATTAGGTTCAAATATCATAGACAGGTCTAGGTTGGTTATCACTCTTTTGTTCAGTAACTAAAAATCTAGAAAACAACAAATGCTTGCGCAATCTGAAAAAAGCGCCCTCAGTGCTCCCATTTTATCAAAAAAGAATTTTCACGAAAACGCTCTGTCGAATTCTCTATCTATAACTTTCAATCTATTGTATTCTTTCTGATTTTTACATCTAGTAACACCGCTCAATCATGGAAATATGTCTATTCAGTACCATATATAGGGAGAATAGAGAAATCTCGGATTAATTTTGGACCACCCTGTAAGCTGTGTATCATTGGAAGTAATTGTCCTATAAAGTTGTACATGGCTTGGTGGGCCAATTTTGTTAAATTAATTAAACAATGCAAATATTGTATCATCAATTTAGAATGATGTAGGGGTGACACCCCTAAACTGACATTACCTTTTCTTACTTCTTTGCTTGTTACAACAAAAACAACCCTCTATAATTTATTAGTCAAACCCTGTAGATGAAGCCAATTGTATTGTTTCTGCCATCTACAGAGTATATCTCTCAGAAATATATTGACTTATATAGGGTGAATGTAACAGTTAACGTTTATGAGCATCAAACCGGTAAATCTGTTTTGCCTAAAATGACATGCATGCGCAATTGGTTCCCAACTTAAAAAAACATGACCTAGGTTTTTAATGCCAAAAGTGTAAAAATGTGATATGCTACAACAATAAACAAACATGTTTTCTAATTTAAATTTTTATGATAATCCCGATCTAATAAAAAATGCAAAATGTTCCAAGATATCGCATTTTGGGTATGCGCAATGCCGATGCCCCAAGAAAACATGGTAATTTGCTGAAATTGCATCTTTCTTTGAAAAAAAAAATTTACTCAAATATTTTTTCAGTTTGACAAAAATGTAATTTTATATTCTTGTAGGAATCGTTTGGGGCATAATCGATTAACTTTCAATTGTTTTCAACAATCTCACCCCCTCACCCCTTGGTTTTTTTTCACTTGTTTTTGAAAACGCCCAATTTAGGTAAAATTTGGATTCCACAAATTGAAAAAAAAAAAATTCTCAATTTTAGACAGGGTTTAAACAAGTTAATTCCAACTTTTTAGGGACTTGCTTTTGGCATAATCGATTAAAATTTTAACCCTATAGCGCTTTTAGTTTTCTCGTAATTCCATTTTAATTGAACGACAATATTTTTTTCACACACTGGCTGGAAAAATAAGGGGTAGGGGACACTTTTTGTATTTTGGAATTATTCCTATACTGACAATGAACCACGTTAGGTATCAATTTGAAGCTCATTAATTCTGCATTAATTGACAGGTAAATCATTACTGTAGACCCTTTCCAGATATGTGATTGTGTAAAGAGTTAAATTCTGTTCGGAAAGTGCTAAAGTTTTTGAAGATCGTTTTTGTCACGACACATCAATTTGAATGGTTCTGTTGTGAAATTAATGAAATAATTTAATAAACAATAACTGAACCATAAAATGGGTAGATGTCCTGATATTCAATGATAAAGGTCCATTTGGCCATGTGTCTTGAATGGGGGCCTGCTCTAGGATGGGAGCGGTTCATAGTTTAGAGAAATCTGACATGTTTGTAATGATTAGAGTACTTAAATGTGATTGAATACTTCCAAATAAGCACTCATTTTAAAGCCTATTTAGTTAGCTTTAAGATGATACCAAAATTATCTTGATCAGACTTCATTACTAATCAAGTAAACAAAGGTGGAGGGTGGAGCAATTGGGACACAGAGATTGGGACACGGTACCATGTAAAGTCTAGGGGAGAATATCAAGCTTTGGCTCTTATTGTTTTTCTTTATCTTAACAATCATTTAATTACTTAAATTATATATCAAATTAAAGCTAATTAACTGCCCTTTAATTTGAGACCATAAATATTGTTGTGGGACTCTAATTAAAGAAATTGTAATCAAATAATTGATTAATTAACAAGTCGGGATTGATTATACAATGGGACACGATAAACCTACGATGAGAAAACATTGTTTATTCAGCCCATTATGTTTCTTCATACCATTCAATAAGATAACAACTTAAAAATAATGAATTATACTTCAATTCAATACCTAATTAACATACACCTAACATTTTAATGAAGCTCATTAATTAATTAGACAAGCTGGTATGCAGAGGAAATGGGACACAGTACATTGCAAATTTTATACCTGTGAAAATTAGTGTTTTTTACTCAGTAAAAGACACTTTCGAATCTGTCATGTCATGTTTTTAATTATATCTTCTACAATTACAGATTTAATTATTCATTAAGATTACCAATATGAATGTTCTTGATTAAATAATAATTATTCTTAATTAATCAAGTGAAGAACCAGAGTGGAGGAATGAGGACGCTGATATCGGAATGACATGTAAGCCCCCTACCGTACTGCAAATTAGGTTCATTTGAGGAATAATTATGATTATCAGAAAAATAAATTAAATCATGAAATGTTTACTTTTAAAGAGTGATTAGATTATACTTGGTGTTATTCTCTTTAATCCATATGACTTGTTGATGTTTAACATGTGAGCTGCCAATTTAAGCATACGGCACTGTAAATCCATACTTTTCATACAGTAGAACAATTTTCACAAGGGTTATAACCCTATTAATGTTTACATTTTATGAATGGTTATTGAATTTAATTTGCAAATACTTGATTGTGCTTCAGCTGAAGCTACTTGCTAGAAGTCTTAAGCAGTCTTTAGGACTTTATGCAATATATGCATAATTTTTTATGCCAATTTTGAAACGCGTTGCTCCCAAAATCATAAAAATAGTTCTACTTGGGGTATCTCTGTCAAACTAGTCTTGTTAGATGGGCAAATACCTCTAGTTTACAAAAAATATGCTTGTAATTTTGATAGGTGCTTTGGGGTTTGATGCGCGGCTGCTTTTAAGAGATACCACGTTTTGTCTACTTTTTTCCGAGATTTGCACAAGGAACTGCTTAAGACCTAGCCCTCACTTGCTAATTTTGATAGCATATTTGAAGATTGGAAATTTTCCTCTCAAATAATTTTACTTTTTTTTTCATATGCTAGCATTTAAGTTAGGAAGTTATAAAGGTTTAAATGCTCACAATGATGCGTGATTCTTGAAATTTGCAGACGAAACGCAACAGGGAGGGGAGGTCTAATGGGCCCCACTTCAATAGACGCCTGGCCATATATTGTAGCCCGTAAGTAATTTCAAAGTTTGTAGGGTTGAAAATTTGCACCCGAAAAGTGTGATTTTAGGACAAATTGGCCAAATCAATACTTTGTAGCAAAATGGTGAATGATACCAAGGTGTTCGATTAAAAATTCATAATCTATGGACAATTTTTACTCATAGAAATGAGACTTCTTAAAATTAAACATGGTGATATTTGCTTTCCGATAATGATTTTTTTCTTCACACGTTGGGCACTTGTGGAGGAAGAAGTTACGCCTATTGTTTGCCTAGAGACTTAAAAATCCTGTTTTGTCCGATTTTGGAGGCCAAACAAAGATGCATCGCTTACATAGAGTACATGGTCTTCAGCATTGATTGTGAGTACAAACATTTAATCACCAATTATTGTTAAAACAATAGAAGGTGGGAGAATTAATTGAAGGATTATAAAATATCCCAGAGATTACAAAGAAAAATGCTGAGTGAAAAAATGTTCAATTTCTTAAAGAAGAAATTCAATATAGCTGAGCTGTGTAAGACCCAGTTTACTTGGTTCACATCAGCAAGAATTTCATTGTTTTACCTACAAATTAACAAACCTGGAGGCAAAAGTGAAACATCGAACTTTTTATTCCGCTTGAAAAACACAGCATTGCGATAATTGAATTTTAAGTTTATTTTCCGAGTTATTACAGCAAACTTCACTTTATTCTTCTTTTTCTTGCAATTTATGGCCGCTGTGTATACTGTATTTGTGTTAAATATTACCTTAGAGATGTAAAAACAAAATTTTCTTAGCATTTTTTCATTATGTTCATGAACTGAGACATTGAAATGAAGTGGTTTTCAAACTGACTCTTTATGATTGACAATCGTAATTTAACTTTTTTGAAGATATTGTACTTATAAGGGTTATGTTTACACATAGACCATTTTGTATTCAAACTGCTATGGTTTTGTGTCGAGAAGAAATCGATATCCCTCGCTGAACTTGTATTTGTGAATTGTCTTTGCTTATAATGTGTTATGGTATACGTCGGTGTCAGTCTCGCCGCCATTGTATGGCTAAAAAAATCGGCCAACTGAATTTTTAGGTCTCTTCCGCAAAATTGACATAGTTTCTGAACCCAAAGTCAAAGACAAACCAAATAGATTAAAAATCTTCTGATAGCCTGTTTATCTCTCTAAACCCAAACAAACCTTGAAGCAAACATAACGTTAACCTTTGAAGAAAAATCTTCCTGAATGTAGGGTTTTTATTGACTCACACCTGTATATGGACAAACTCCACAAATACAATGTAAATTGCAATGGAGAGTTTAAATTTAAGAATCATTGAATATCAGAAATATCAGATCTAAAGAACATGTTGACCATTACACTCGCGCTAAAAATATTTATTTACTGCGCAAAACATTGAAACCCGCCGTTGAAAAAAATGAAATATTAAACACGTCAGACGGGACCCGTAGCCTAACCGCCTACCGCTGCCAACCCCGCCCGACACGCGTTACGTGCACTGATCTGTGCGCTGACCTTGTACTACGTGCATGCATAGATCTATACCAGGCCAGGTGTATTACTGCCGTACAGAGAAGATGCACAGAAATGCAGCAAATTCAATCCCTTTTATCTTGAATTTCACCTCTATTTTAATTCAAACACTTTTAAAAAATTAATATTACATATATTATGCCTACCGTGGTCATACAATAGTGAGAGTCTTTCACTGAGAGCGGTTTGGGAATTACTACGAGACCCACGGCCTCCCATCATGCATACCACTCGGCATGAGACGTATCACTATTCGACGCGTAGTTCCTGGGTTCACCACCCACGTTTCACTATGATGGGCATCGGGCAACCCTAGTTCCATAACTTTAAACCAGAGTTCAACATTATCTAAACACTGTACATTATCATTGAACGGCCCTCTAGTTTTCAGAAACGGAGCTAGCGGCTATGAACGGTAATAAAACATATTTCCTCCTCGATTTACAACAACAAAAGCAAGTTACCTGACCAGAATGTCCACGCGACGAAGAACCTCAACTACCTTGTCCTTCCAGATTTGCATTTTCAAAGTGTGTTTTTTTAAACCAAAAAACAACCACTGAAAAATGTTTTTTGGACGTATTTTTTGCGATCACACCAGATTGGCAATTTTATCCTAAGTTCGGCTATGAGCAAAAGTGGGGTTAAAGGTCAAGTTATTGGTCCATATACAAGGGTCATACACGTGACAACCTTACGAGTATGTATGGGGGTATTGTTTGGAGTGTTTTGAACGCGACTTCAAACTTGTTCGCTGGGCGTGTCGGGGCCAGGACATTGTGAACGCAACGGTAGTATCACGGCCAGTCGCGTGTTTATATGAAGATAAATCAAGATTTTTTGGTGTATTTTGGAGCAGAGAAGTAGGAGGGAACATGTTAATCTTTTCTGACAATGGACGAAAGGAGGTAGATTTTTTTTTAAACTAAGAGACTATTTGGGCACTCACATTTAAATAAAAGTTGTGTTTGCATATTCATAATATCATTGCCAGGTGGCTAGATTATCCCACGGGCATATTGATTGAAAAGAATAAATCTAAATGTCCATGGGAGATGAGATGAAATTCACTAAGTTATCAAAAGCAATTTTTACAGGCTAGGTTTACTGTTAGTGAAGGTTCCAAAAAACAATATTAAAAATGCATTGCCAATCAATTTGTGGAGAATAAGCTTGGACAAAAAAGGTAGGGTCTATGGAACTGAAATAGTCCTAAAAGGAGGGTCTTAGAGGCGGACATACCATACTCATCCCGATGTGAGTAACCCCCCCCACCGGCCCGGAGCCGGAGAATACCTAGTGCTTACGGGAGAAGGATCCAAAATTTGTCCCATCAGAATAACATCTTCTGGTCCTTACCCCACCCCACCCCCATTTGTAAAAGTTTCTGTGTAGTATGCCACTGTTGTTTATATTATCAGATCATGGCCACTGTAATTTTGAAGTATTTTATTAGTAAAAATTATGTGCGCCAATTCACAATACCTTGCGCGATATGGCTGATGCCCATTATTTTTCCGTAACGGCTGGTAAAAAGATTAACATGTTCAATAATAATACGAACGCCATACACGTTCAATCACTCCAAGCAAAAGACCAATGAGCGCGTTCCTTTTTGAGTTCAATACGCCCGTGGGGAAGCTCTAGCTACATGACAAGTCGTAGCAAGGTCGTAGGTCAAAATTGGATGTCAACATCTGAGTGAAAACTTCTCTCGAGTAATTCGGAAGGCCCTTATATTTACATAAATTTTATCGCCCTGGAAGGACATATCAAAAAATGAATGGTACGTACAGGTTGATGATGGACGAGTATCTAGAGCACACAAGTGGAGTGTTATTTGGACAATATAGTTTTTAGGTAAGTGTACAGCAGTATGAAAAGGCGTGCACTTCGCAAATTTCTACTGTTCTGGTTATATGTACATTTCCCGTTTACCAGCGGTACCAAAACCAGAGGTCAGTAGATGATAACGAGTAGTGTTAAAAGATATTGACCTCTGGTTTTGGTTACCAGAACTACTGGCAACCCTAGCGCGATTGGTCAAGCGCAGCTTCCTATTGAAAAGCGTGGGGAATATATGGAAAATATGGGCGGGACAAAATGTCAAATCGCACCCGGATATTGACCTCTGACCTTAATATGGTCAATGGAAAAATTTACGTTAGAGGCAGGGCTTTCTAATGATGTATCACATGCATAGTTTCGGGTTATGGAAGCCATAAATAGGAATTAGTGAATTTTTAATAAAATTAAAAAAATACTTTCCCGTTATGCTAGAAAGCTGCAATTTCGCTCATAAGTACTTTGAAGTGTGTACTACATAATTATAAACACAAAAAGTGACCTTCTTGGTTTTATCCGGGTGTGATTTGCCGAAGAAAACTGCGAGTGAAGGACAAAAAACAGGCATCATGCACAGCGAGTGTAGGGTTTCGCGGTGGTACTACGCTGGTGAGTGCCGACTTCAACCCATCAAAAAATGTTTTAATTTGGACTTTGGTCATTTTTTTCGATATCTATATTAGATTTCATCCTTTCTGAATTATATCAATATCATGAAGTTTTTGGAATCATATTGATAATAGCCTCAATAATAGAGCGATCTTAAAAAGTGTACTTTTCATGATCGGCACTACTTGCGTTAGTGCAAATGCGTAAGTGACGGCTGTAGTAATGCAATACACCGGACACCCTACTATTATGATAAAAGACCTTCTCAGACTCAGGTAAGTGTGCATGTGTGTGCCTTGTTTTACGAGCGAGGATAATTATGATTCGAAACAAATTTATTAGCTCCGAATATTTGCGAAACTTTTTTCTTCGGAGCCTATTCATTTACACTGCTACAGGTTATTGTATACGGAAGTGCTTCTACCGTGATGCGAGTACGCCCAAGGCCCAAATAAAAACGTTCATCATGGCAAAAGCTCCATGCTTTAATTTAACTAGCCTAGGCCCTAGGCTAGGTTAAACACAGAACAGGGCTGATGAAATGACAGTAAATGAAATCGGACCTCGTCACCTTTAAAGATCTCCAACAGGAAACTAAGAATCAGATTCCATTGGCCAGTACGCACTTGGTACACATAACAAACGATTAAAGCCTCAACTGAATATTGAACACACCCACTGACTGGCCAGACCATTGGACCATCGACGGTCGAACGTTGTACACTGCCATTCACATGGTAAACTTTTTCGTCAGATATCCTCTATTGAAAGGAGCACCAATTACTTCGAGACTATCATGTAATCTGGACTGTCCCACAGTCTCGGCTCTGTCCTCGGATTCAGGACACAGTAGGTTCAATTAACATCAAATCAAACTTATTGTTATATTACCCTCAAAATTTTGATTAAAATATTATTATATTTTCTCAATTTTATTTGAGAAAAGATTTCTCACGGGAAAAGTACTTTGTTTTAATATGATTAAAAGAGATCGGGATTCCCTACTCGTCTAAATTCTGCCTCTTTTTAAAATCTAAGACTTTTTGCGGGATCAAAACTTTTTGGATTTGAAAATAAGTCTTTTAGACTTAAACATAAGTCTCCTCATTTGCTTATGGAACTGAGTTTTAAGTCATTTTAGATTTGTTTGTAAATCTTAAGGACTTATTTTAAATAAGTCTTTTTACAGACTTATTAATTTTAAATCCAGAAAAAGTTTTGTCCCGGGGGGGGGGGACTTGTATTCAAAGGTGGATATGATGCGTTGAACATGGACTTTCAAAATGCACCCTAAACACGTATTTTCACCGACTAAAAACAAGCTAAAACCGGGGCTAAAACATACCCTAAACAAGTATTTTTATCTGTTTATGAGCTTTTATGATACCTTCAACAAGTATGCAATGCATTGAATCGTAACTATACCCTTTATTATCTTGCTTCCGCTAACAAGTCTTATAGATTTAAAATAAGTCCAAGGATTTATAGTGTTGTTTGTGCAAAATGCACCTGTTATTTATTAGATAGATTGTGCAAGATAAGTTACTGGGAATTCCCCAAGATGTAATATAGAAACTGAGTCAACTTGTTTATGTTTTGAGATCAAACATTGCAAAATCTTCAGGTACCTGGGGTCATAATTTGCCGACAGCAAGAAAGACTTCCTGTCAAGCAAAGGGCAAGCTTGCAATGCCTGCAATAAACGCCCGGCCACTTATGGCAATCGGGTATCTCCAATTCAACCAGCTGAAGTTCTTTAGAGCCTCGGTACGAAATGTATCCTGTTATATGGGAGTCTGAGAGTGGACCCCATGACAGCAAAGAGTACAGACAGGCTGGATGGCACCTACACGAGGTTTCTTATGCGAGTACAAAACATAATCCTGGTGTGGAACACATTGACCAAAGCACAGATATATGGAGCTATCCTCATCTTCTTTTGCCCTTCGCGCAGCACGGTGTGCCGGTCACTGTCTTCGTACGATTCTTCTTCGTCTTATGTGTCCAAACACTGTGGTCTCAAATATGGTCCATGACCGAGATGGGTTACAAACGTCTGGTGTCGCTTGCTTCACTGAATTCCGCAAGGTCCTTTTGTGCATTGTTGCTCAGCAGTGGGCAGACCAAGAGGTGTTCCATTGTCTGTGGTGCTATTCCACAACCCCAAGGTAGATCCCTTGATCTGATTCCAAATAGCCCAACTTCTGCAATGGAAAACCTTAGATCGGCCAGTTTGCGTTATGAATCATTGAGGCATCGCCGCGCCATTCAGCCCATGAGAGGTCAGCTCCAGGTGGGAGATTCTCACCAGGTTCAATAACGATAGATGTTAATTGGTGGATGGCAAGTCTTTTCTTTCCCAGGCGACTCTCTTAACCTCATTAGAGACGTGCAGAGGTTGGAATTTGCTTAAGAAACTCTCTGGCGGTTAGGCGGTTGGCAAGCAGGTATCTGTCCAGGACCTGAGGGTGCTTCACATTGGTACTTGCAGATACGCTCGATGACATGCTCGCTACGTACGACGGATGTCTGGTGGAGCAATCCTGCTAGGATATGTAAGTTTTCCGTTGGAGTTGGAGAGGCATCGTGTGATGAGCCGGCAGGAGGTATTTAAAGCTGGATCAAGCTTCTTGGCATGGGTTGATCTTCCAAATACAGGGCAGGCATTACTATGCACATGAGTAGCACAGGGTGAGTGCCTTCAATCTTAGGGTATGTGGGAGAACACCCCATATGTGCCAGATGGTTGTTTAGGATGTTATTGCGTGACTACTTTACTCTTCGTCTTATAGATGTGGGTCGGATAAGAAGGAGTGCTGGTCAATATTGGAAGCCCCCTTTTAGGTAGACAGGGTTATCACAGGGCTCAGGGGAGTTCCAGACAAGGTAAACTTTAAGCTGACGGTTGGCTTCGCGGTTGCGTAAGATGGAAAGCACAACACCTGTGTCCTTAGATGGATTTGCACGAAGGGTGGTTTTCCTACATAATAATGAGTGAAGTTCAATCCAAGCTTTGGGAGTCTCTCTTCAACAACTTTGAAAGTCGGCCATCACTTGTGCGCTAATTCCAAGATCGTCTGAAAAAAACGACAGTTGTCCTGCACGCCGAGGTTGGTCGTTGGTATAATAGTTAACAGGAGGAGGTGCAAGCACACTCCCTTGTGGTAGAGCCATTTTTGAGCTACGCCCTCGGCTCTTCTTCGCTCCTAGCTGAAGAACATCCATGTTTGCCAGCATCCATATCCTTTGATAGCTCAGTCAAGCGGATGTCCTTGGGTAATTTCCAGGACCTTATGGATTGGCAATCTGTGATTAACAGTGTCGTATGCTGTTGATAGGTCGACGATCACAGCTCCGGTTACCATACCCGTCTCGAAAACCCATCCTCAATGTGTTGAGTTTATGTTGAGTACTTGGCTTGTTTTTATTGCCCTGGCCGGAAACCTGCTTGTTGTGGTATGAGGTGTTCGTCTATGACAGGTGCAATACGATTGAGCAGGAGGCGTTTCAAAAGAGCTTGTAGGTATGGCTAGGAAGTGATATCGGTCTGTAACTCCTTGGATTGGATGGATCTTTCCCATGCTTTAAGAAGTGGCCAATAACATGTGCTTTCCTCCAGATCTTTGGGAACCTGTGGGAAATAAGGCAGCATGTAGAGCTCAGAAGCCATCATTTGCTACTAGGGCCAAGATTTTTTAGTTGCTCAGTATAGAAATGTTGTCAAGCCTACTGCTTTTCCTGGTTGAAGTTTAAAATACCGGATTCCATCTCGTCCCATGTTGAAGGGGCGAGTTGAACCAGGGTCACCACTAAAACCTCTGGTTAGTTTGATCTTCTTGGTTTCTGCTGCATTCTGCCCATTTACAAGCAGTTGGTGGTGCAACTTGGTTGAGTGTACCATTTGGGCCTGCTGTGGAAGGTTCTGTTGGATCCCTCGGAGCTTCCGGAATGTAGACCATGCTTTTCTTGCTGTTATGGTCATATCGGTGGATTCCATTAGAAGGTGCCAATTTGATCTTTTCCTGGGATATCTCCTCCGAAACTTCCTCACCTTTAGCAGTTTTTATGTTTCTCCAATCGCCGAAAAGGAGAGCTTCAACCATGGTGATAATACTCTTGATATTCTCTCGCACCTCTTGGAAGGGCCCTGGATATATCCCGTCCTCATACAGCCTTTGGGTATGAATCTTCGTGCAGTCTTGTTCACTAGTTGGGCATTTTTTGTTCATAGTTGTGGGGTTTTTTGAGCAATCCTTTTCACGTTCTGATCCATGTCATTAGTGAATCCTTGCCAGTCCTGCTTTCCTGTAGTTAACGCGGCGCTTAAAAGGCATTTGTTGTTGGTCTTACTAACTGCAGCTTGGATTCCGATTGGTCGATGTTGAGTTTGTGGAACAGGATCAGAATAATCTGCTGCAAATGTTAGAAATGTTTTTGCTAACAATAGCTGGATCAGGGTTGTAACCTCCTCTTCCAACTGGCACTATGAAAATGATGGCGGCAGCTTAGAGTCGTGAAAGAAACGTAGATTTTGACTGTCTATCCATTCTTCGACAGCTTTCCGTCTTTGCTAGTTTAATTGTAAGCCCCATTGGGGTACTATGGCTGTTGAAGTCGCCATGAAGAAGTGGCGGTTTGGTGGATTCCCAGGGTTGAGTTGAGGTGCTCGAAGTCCTACTGTATGAAGTTTTGTAGACAGATTTAACTATGACAGAGCTGAATGGCGAGGACTTCGATGTTGTTAATCTCATACATTGAGGTTTGCTTCTCCTTCGTTGGCCTGTTTCTCACAAATATATCACTTCTGTATTGTCGATGTGTGGTCTCTCGGTGGCAGGGACCATTCCTGGTATGGTTGGGCGGTGGTTATTGCTTCCTCTGTGGGTTTCCTGCAGACATAGGACATCGCAATGGAAATTGTTACACAAATCGGCAATGATGGTACTTTTTGCACTGGAAAAACCCTCCACATTCAATGACGCTATAGTCAAGGCAGACCTTAGAAAAGGCCTGCGATGAGGTCTAGTCATGATATGGGTATACTTAAGAAATGATGTTAATGGAAAACAGTGTTTGGAGTTGTAGAGATTAGTTCGCTGCTTCGCTTCACAGTTTTAACTTTGCTTCGCTTCGCAGTTTAACAGGGGAGACCACAAGACGGTTCTCTACTTCTCCCCCACGATTCGTACGATTGAACAAGTGTGACTGAACAAGTATAGTCTAATCACATGCCCAAGCAAGGGTCCTGCACCCCTTTAACTATACATTGATGTGATTGCTCGATACATCCAGCATGATGCATCCATCTGACATCCCCAACTTATGAGGGATAGGGACACTTGGCGCTACATGGTGAACAGCATCTCGGCTTCGGTCGCTGGAGAGAGATAGATATATCTAGAAGTGCTTCATGGCCAGAACCAATCTTACCTGAAAGAAGCCATTGTTCTTTACACTCCAGGACATACAAGAATATCCAGTTCCTAAAATTTAAGTGAACGTAAATCGTTTCTAGAATTTATTAATTTATTAAATCTATTAACCAGTTTAACCAGCAAGATGTTCCATTTGTTTGGACAGCCGAATGTCAACAAGCCTTCGAAACTCTCAAGCAATCAAGCAAAAGCTGCTTGTTGAACCCCCAATTTTGTCGAATCCAAGATTTGACGATTCACAATTTGTTCTTCAAACTGATGCGTCGATATCAGGCCTAGCATATATTCTTTCTCAAATACAAAATGCCTCCGAAAAAGTAATTGCGTATGGACTTGATGGAGGTAGAAAAAAACTATTCTATTACAGAACTGGATGGAGGCACTTACTTTTGTTGAAGGCGTCAAGAAATATATTCCTCATATTTTCTTCATGGTCCAAAATTCAAAATTGTGACAGACCGTCGGGGTTTATGTTGGTTATTTGCTCAGAAACCTGTCACAGGTCTTTTAGCTCGTTGGGCAAGCTTATGACTTTGAGATAATTCATCATCTTGAGAAATGCCGACGCAATCAGTTGAATACCTCAGAATGTATTGTCGGAATTGCCAAGCACTAGTCGGAATCGCATTGAATTGCCGTTGCAAGTAATACCTAGTCTACATGGTGATGATTGATGAACATGTAACTTCTGGTAGCAAGAACGATTGGTTCCTATGAAATGGGTTCCATTTGACTTTGGTTCTTTAGATGATATCTTTCTGTGTAGTTCAAAACCAATGTCAGTGCAAAACGTAATCTAAGGTTTCAACAAGGGAATGATTGAGCAGCAAAAGTTACAAACCTCAAACATTCATAAAAGTGCCGATCTCTCTGATTTCAAGCAGGAACAAAGGAAAGATTACTTTGCAGGCAGGATGATTAAGTATCTTGAGATCTGACATCAAAGATGCTTATAGTAAACTTATGAGTCTGAACATTGACTTTCTTCATGGAGGTTGGGTTTTTAGGTTACATCTGTCTGGTGCATCCAAGAAAATGTTTAATTTTCCTGCAAGATCTGTTCAATAAGGTTCAATATATTATATTAAAGTGTCGTCTGCTTCAAGATAGTGAAGTTTTAGTTGCTTCATGTTTTTGTCCGTTTTCACGCACAAGGTCCGCTATAAAATCATGCCAAAGGGACTTTTGGAAAGGTATGTACAGGGACATGACAACTGGTGAGGTCTTGTGTGTAGTGCTCTCGTAGGAAAACACCTGAACACAAAGTAATTGCCCCTTTAATAAGAATAGGAGATTCCTGGACCTTTTGAGCGTCTAGTGTCGACATTCTGGGCTCATTTCCTTTAGCAAATCGGGCATCGTTTCGTTCTTTGTTTCACTGACCACTGTTCAAGTTAAATCCACTGATCCGGGGGTGCGGTGGGGGGGGGCAACTCAACTTAACCTTGGACCGTCTGTGAACAGAACAAAAAACTTTGCGGAAATGGGGGCGGGTTCTTGTGAACTGCACATTTGGACCCTGAAACTAAAATTTTTGTTCATCAAAATGAGGCCGCAAAAGTAGTTAAAAATCAAAATTTTCTTGAAATGGGGGGGGGGGGAGGTCTGTGGACTGAAAGATGCTCAAATAGGACCCTTGCGAACTACGGAGGACGGCTGAAACAAAAGGGGGTCTTTTGTTCACAAAAATATTCTGGAATTCCTGGCTATCCTTCCCTGAATACCTGGAATTAGGAAGCTACCTTCCGTAAAATACCAGGAATTCCAGACACTACCTGCCGTAAATTCCAGGAATTCCCAGACTACAAATGTAAAAAAACTTGGAATTCCCAGAGTTCGGTTGGGGGTATGAGAAAGGTTGAAAATTATTATTTTTTTTCCGAAATTTTCCTTGAAAAACTCGTAAAAAGCACGTGGAATTCCGTTCACCTCTTTTATATCCTAAAATGGCTGTAATTAACACCCCATATTGAAAATTAAATTCTGGAATTCCAGCTTCAAAAGTGACAAAAAGTATTGGAATTTCGCGAAGGCCCTCTATGGGGGGGGGGGGCAACTTCTTTTTCTGGAATAGCCCATTATGCAAACTAACAAGGTTAACACTAGATCCGCAGTGTAATGCAGTGCAAGAACGGCATAATGCTCTCATGTTAGACACGATTTTCCATTATATAAACAAGTTCCAAACAGATTGGGGTGACTACTTACCATCAATCCAGTTTGCCTACAGGACCAGTGTCAGCGGATAACAGCGTTGGGTTCAGTCCGTTCTTCATACTCTACGGCAGAGAAGCTATGGATGTCAAACTTGCTCCTCGTCAGTCCAACAGGACGAGTCAACTTTATGGTCAGGAATCTTGAGAACGATAAACTTTTTAGACCATGGGACGTGGACCAAATAACCAACTGTATAACAAATTCTGTAGTCCCCATCTGGGGGGTAAGCGAAAACAAGTGTAAATTCATACTAACTTATTACGATCACATAACTGTCTGTTCCCGCACATAAACTGGCACATTTTCTTAAAAATATATAAAATGTCACCTCAATTTCTTTTCCCCAATATCAGAGACCAATGGATATGTATAGACTTGCTAACCATGAGCTAAAAAAACAACATTACAATGGGCCGCGATGTAGCGCCATTGTTATAGCAGGTGTTACCACCTCCACGATTCGGGTTGAGTGACAAATACCCGTCCTCTTTCACAATAACTAACCAGTGTACATTATAATTTAGGTCGTTGACACAAAATTTTCTTCTTAAAACGCGGTAAATTGAATAGAAATGAAAGTAAGCAATAAGTACGGATTTGGTTCTGCACAAAGTTGTTAGGTCAAAGCTTGCCCAGGCAACATTCCTCATGATTGTTTTGTTATGTTTCTCCTTTTTTCTAATAAATATGAAATTATGGCCAAAGTTAAGTGAACACGCACTATAGAAGCTCAATATTTATTTATCTGTGAATGAGGTTAAGTATTTTGTCCTGAAAAGTACTCAATCTAAATTGGAGAGCGTAACAGCGAAATCTCTTCAGCTTCGCGACAATATAACAACGGTCCTGCACTCCCGATGAAAAGGGAGGAATTTGAAGTGTTTTTCTACACCGCATACCGGGCCGGTGATTGAAGATCTTTAAACCATGTTGCTGAAAGGGTCTATGTGTATACACTAGTCACTGATATTGGGCAAATTAAATTGAAGTGACATTTATTCTTTTTCAAGAAAATGTGCCAGTTTTATTTGTGGGAACAGTCGATTATATGATTTTAATAATTAATTATGAATTTACACTTGGTTTTCCCCTAGCCCCCCGATGGAGACTACAAAACAACAGCATAGAAGGACATGTCCCATCGACTATTGTCTTTCCCCATACACGTAAATCGTATGAAATTTGCATACGATAGGTATGTTCGCCCTACCAATGACAAACTACTCATGCAACCTCATGCTTAAGCCCTATAGGAGGGTCGACAGACGCTGATCTTTCCCAAGATTCCTTTGAACTGCAGTTAGCCAAGCAGTCTCCAGCAAAACCTACTGTTACAGTCCCTTTTGTATTTTCGTGGTTGAGTCTGATGCAGGAAGAACTTGAGGGTACACGTCTTAACTACCCCACCGATCTGTACCAGTACTACCTGTAGTCCATCAGCGGTGTATCTTTAAAAACTTGGAGCCCGCCGTAGATTACTTAAAATGACATCGTGGAACGAACTTTAGTTGCACGCACTTTTCCACCCTTAACAAGTTCGTATTGGAAACGATAATTTCTGCCGCTAATTAAGAAGTATACAAGCTGTATCTGTAGTCAAGATTTAAAGACTGACAAATGTTCAGTGGAGAGTATGGTCGCGATTTTCTAATTTCCAAGTTAGAGAATCTTTGTTAACTTTCCTTTAAGGTTCTGTTTCAACCTAGGCAATCCAATCCAATATAATTCAATGGTATTAAATATAATCAACGCAATTATTGCTTTTATATTTTTAGATGAAATTCAGCATGAATTCTGCCAAACGTCGCAATCTAAATGGATGAATAAAAAAGATATTTGGAAGATATTCTACCCAATCAGAGCGTCGCCCACGCGTGATCACTCCATGCCGTTCAAGCATGAGGTTTCATCGCTCGTCCATTAGTAAAGGTAATAATTAATAAGTAATACCGGGCTTTTATAGAAGCGCATTTCATCAAGATCATAGCGCTGTTGCCTATATTAATCGTCACAATCATTTCGCTTCATCTAGGTCGGCAGCCGGCCAAGCGCACCAATCCTATCAGCACTTAGATTGTAATATTCCCCCTAACAGCTACCCGAATATCGCTGGGTCGACGAAGCAAGCGAGGTGAAGTGCCTTGCCCAGGACAAACACATTGGCGACAAGGGGCTCGAACCCACAAACCTTAGATCATCAGTCGGCCAGTCATATCCAATGGACCAAAGTTACCCACCAAGCATCCTGTACATTACCAAGCTCTTACCTGTATGTGACATAGTTGTGATAATAAATCTAGAATTGTGAGCTTCAGAGAAAAACTGAAGTCTGCAGCCAAGAAGGAAAGTACTAAATCCACCAGAAGCTCCAAGCAGAACCTTGATGCTGCTAAGGATGCACTTGATGATGCTTACAATATGGTGCTTGAGGAGCATGTTAAGTCCAAGGCCGAAGCACTTGACGCCCTATATCTTGAAAACAAGCATGCTGCTGCCTGGGAGGCCTTGAGGGAGCTGACCGATAAGAAGGCCACCCCACCTATAAGAATCAAAGGTGAAACAACTGAAGAGCGCCTTGACACGTGGTTTCAGCACTTTAGTTCTCTACTTGGTAAGCCAGTTCAGAATAACACTAACTTTGATGAGCCTTTCTTCAATCACAAGATAGCAGACACCCTTCCCATCCAGACTGGACCTTTCACTGTAGAGGAGCTTCAGATCTGCCTGAAGAAACTGAACAACACCAAGACACCTGGTCCCGACAACATTCCTACAGTAGTCTGGAAGAATCCACTATTCCATGATCAACTGTTAGAATTTTGTAACAACACCTACATGAGAAACAAACCAGCTGCCTTTTCAACATCATTTATCACTCCTCTACCAAAGAAAGGCGACCTCCAACAACCCCAAAACTACAGAGGAATCACACTGTCTCCACTGGCCTCTAAGATCTACAACTCCATGCTGCTCAACAGAATCACTACTCACATAGATCCCATTCTCAGACGGAACCAGAACGGTTTTCGCAAAGGCAGATCAACACTACCTCAGATACTTGCCCTCAGAAGGATCATGATAGAAGAGTTGAGAATTTCCAAGAGAAAAGCTTCAATTGTGTTCGTAGATTTTTCCAACGCTTTTTACAGTGTAAACAGGGATGTAATGCTGCATATTCTCGCCAACTACGGTGTCTCAGATGAGACTGTCAAGGCAATTGCCATCATGTATGATAACCCATATAGCTTTGTGCAGACCATGGATGGGCCCACAAAGGAGTTCCTAACAATTACTGGAATCCTCCAAGGAGATACTCTTGCTCCCTACCTCTTTGTAGTCGTGGTTGATTACATCCTCAGACAGAGTCTTGACATCATGAACGACAAAGGACTCATCAAACCCAAGCGTTCTAGACGTCACCAAAGTCAGTATCTCACAGACCTTGACTACGCAGATGATCTAGCTCTAGCAGCTGATTTGATATGTGGTGCACAAGATCTATTAACATCACTTGAGAATGCTGCAGACAAAGTCGGCCTACATCTAAATGCCAAGAAGACTGAATATATGACTGTCAATGAGGAAGATGATCATCAACCTATCTGCACAACAGATGGTAGCCAACTCAAAGAGGTCAAGGACTTCAAGTATCTAAGGTCCTATGTTGCCGACAGCAAGAAAGACTTCCTGTCACGCAAAGGACAAGCTTGGAATGCCTGCAATAAACTACACCACTATGGCAATCTTGTATCTCCAATTCAACCAAGCTGAAGTTCTTTAGAGCCTGTGTAGAGAGTATCCTGTTACATGGATCTGAGACATGGACCATGAAGAAAGAGCTACAGGATAGACTGGATGGCACCTGCAACAAGCTTCTTATGCTAGTACAAAACATATCCTGGCGTGAGCACAAGACCAAAGCACAGATATATGAAGTAGATATCCCTCCAATTTCATCTTCCGTTGCCCAACGCCGTGCACGATTTGCCGGTCACTGTCATCGTGCGATTGATCAAGTAGTCTCATACGTCATATGTTGTTAGTTACCATGCCAGAACAGGGGTCGTCGCCCCTTTAACTACGTTGATGCGATTGCTCGAGACATCCAGCAGGATCCATCTGACACCCCAACTTAATGGAAAAACGGGGACATTTGGCGCTACATAGTGAAAAGCATCTCGGCTGCGGCCGTTAGATTAGAGCTATATATGACCGAGTTTGTGTGTCGTTTTCACTGTGAGAAGCATATGGTTCTTCCACCTATAACTTACCCACACCAACCGGTCTATAGTTGGTGTCAGAAGTGGGATTCTTAATTGTGGGAGCGACACGTGTTACTTGGTGGAGAGAGGATTACAGTGGCAGGAGGTGAACAGAAGAGTGACACTAGTCACGACATGGAGCTGAAGAGAGAGAGAGATGAATACTCCAGATATAGTGATGGGACATAAGTGTGTTTTGAGATGGTACCGATGCCGCCAGTTGTGTCGAACGGAGGAGGAACAGTGATAGTGAAGAGTGAGGAAAACGAAAGAATAGTGGAAAGCTTGAGACAACTCAAGGAGCGCATGTGAGCGATGGAGATATGAGAGTTGAGGAAGAATTTATGTTAGCCCCGATGGATCCAGAGGAGGAGGCTTAATGGTGGCGAATTACGGTGAAAGAGAATATTGAAGCGAGGTAGTACAGTGATGAGTTTCTGACGGATCAGAACCAAGTGATAGAGTTTTGACTACTAAGAAGCGCAGCGGGACTCGATCGGATGTGCGAGGGAGACGGCAGCGATATGCCAGAGACCAGGCATACAGAGCACCAACAGCACATCGGGAAGGCAATTTAAGAGGGCTCTAATTGGCGGACAATAGAGACTGATCTGGAGTAGTCAGAAGGGCCAACGTAGGAGAAACCCTTAGTGCAAGCGGCGTGAGCCCGTCAAGTTCTGATAAGATATAGGGGATGGTTGGAACTGATTGAAAGGGTAAACACTTACTCAACATTTGCAGGCAAATTATTGATTCTTTTCTTTCATGATTGTGTTATTTTAGAGTACTTATTTTTGTATGTAGCCACTAGTCCAATATGGAATATAACCACAGGGAGAATCCATGGAGGCTATTACGTGCAAAATTGATGGAAACCCATCACAGACGTGATTACAATAATCAGAACTTATCGCCGAGTTGGCCTAGTTGTGTAGTTGAAAGAGGTTAGTTCAACTGGACCGTTCGATAGGGTAGACCACGGGAGTGGCTCATTTTAGTCTTGTCGGGAGTTTGTGTCGCTATCTGAAGGTTAATCCGGACGCACCTGATATTGGAGAAGACGTTGCTGCTTGGATCGATGTGTCTCTAGTGCATCCGGAAAGTCTGGAGGTAATAAAGAGAAGTCCACAAGGTTGATATCCTCCAAATCTCAGTGCTGGGTTAACTATATGCTGGAAGTGTCATCGGCAGTTGCCGTAAAATTAACCAGAGGTTCCTAAAGGTTCAAGCGGACCGGCTACCGAGGACGAGATGGGCCAAAACTGGGGCCACAAACCAGAGATGGTGGAATGGCTGGAAACATGGAAAGGAAAATGATGCCTCCAGCCCTAAATTGCAGAAGTCACTAAGTTTGGTCAGGAGATCTCTAGTACTGGTGGTTATCGGCACAAGCATTGGTTGTTCTTTCCACTCGCAGCCACAGGCAATGTGTGTAATGTACTCTAAAGAAATTTGCCTGGATGAAGCTCCGCAATGAGAGCAGGTGCCATGTTGATGCACAACGGTCTCTGATAAAGCGGATTTACTGCTACATCCCTGGGGTTGTGTGCAATTCCGCACCTATTGAATTGACGGTGTATCACGGATGATGAAAGAGCGGTGCATGTGTAGTGCACGGGCCAAAAGAGGTAGTCACAAAGAACGGGCATGACGACTATAAGGTGAGATCAACCAGATCAGTGCGATGACACAACCTTACTGAGCGATGCGATGACAAACCTGACTGAATGAGTGATCGATGACAACCCTAAACGGCTGGTTGCTACAGAAGCAGAGTAGTGTAAGGAGTAATACCAGCGCACATTTCTAATCCCGTTTTAGCTATCACGCCACGTCCATGTGCCGGGACGACACAATCTGGGAGGGGGCTGAGAAACGGATTTGCAAAGTTGTGCTCTGTACTTTTGTAACATAATAATATTATGACTAGTGTAAAATTAGTAGTACTTTCATTCATTCATCAGCCTGGCTGCGCACAGTATGAATTATTCAAGAGAGGAACACAACCGGTGGACGGGGCGGCGATATTCTCGCCAATCAAAGCTTCGCCCAAACGTGATCACTACATGCCATTCAAGCATGAGGTTTCACCGCTCATCCGTGAGTATCCTGTACACCAACAGGTACCCTACCAAGCATCCTGTACATTATCAAGCTGTTAAATGTGAGTTGTGATAATAAATCTATAATTGTGAGCTATATATGACCAAGTTTGTGTGTCGTTTTCACCTTGAAAAGCATAGGGTTCTGCCCCCTATAACTTACCCAGGCCAACCGGTCCATAGTCGGAGATTGCGGCGGTTCCCGTTTGTCATCCTGCTACAATATTGATAAATATGATATACTTAACAAGAAAAAATTTAGGTTTCGATCAAACCAATCAACATTATGGCAGTCATTGAACTGGTTGATAAAATTACTGAGAATAATGAAATCACGATGGGAATATTTTTAAATTTATCAAAAGTATTTGATACTATTGACCATAAGATATTACTTTACAAGCTTGAATATTATGATTCCACACCACTAAATACTGTAGATCTGGTCTGGCACCCTCTGGCCGAAAAGTGTTTGGGAAAAAGGTAAAAAACGTGATAGGTCTAAGTTAAAATTATTTAACGATACAAATCAGCACAATCAGACAAAAAAGTGTGTGAGGCCGAGGCTTACTGAGTAATTACAGCTGTACTAATTTTACACCACCCCAGAAGAATATTTTGACTAGAAGCCACTGTTTCAGAGATCGGAACTTATCGTTGTCTTCATGCTTCAGTACCTCGAAAAATCTGTGGTCAACTTATGGATTCTTCTTGCTGAATGGGATGCAGAGGTCTAGCAGTGTAAGGTAATTTGCATAATTTAAAGCAATAACAGCACATTTTTGAAGAGGGCCCCCAATTTTCAAAATTTGCACAGTTGTGTTGGTAATTGTCTAGGAAACTATACCCACAAACAAGAATTCTCAAAAATACATATTTATCATAAAATAAGCAATTTTTTAATTAGAATTGTGATCCTGGATTGTACGTGAGCTGGAAATGCTAAGTTTATGTCCGTTCACGATGAAATAGTGCCACCTCAAGAAAATGACCTCTAATTTGACTTGCCTGAACCAATAAAACACCTAATGGATGAGCGTAGACACGTACATGGTACTATTTCTCTTCTCTTTCTTATTGGAAAGCTGTTTCCAGCAGCCATTGAATTATTATTGGAGATCTCAGATATTAATTATTCTAATTACAAAATCTCTTGGTTTGTGACACAGACATTTTCGAGCTTAAGCATTCACAGGTATAGTTTATAGCCAGTTACCAATGCAATCGTGTAAAAATCTCAATTTTTGAAAAATTGGTGGCGCTCTTCAAAAAATGTGCTATTATTGCTTTAAAGGTGCAACGAGAGATTTTACATATCAGGTGTCCCTTAAAAAATTGAAAGTACTGATTTTTGCCCTGATGTAAGGCTTTCCATCAAAAATATCCCCATCTGAAAGGATTAAGCTGAGAAATGTTTCTTTGGTACAAAAATTATGAAATTTCTAATTTCGTATAGGAGCAAATACGAAATTCAGCCTATGTTTTACATTGAAATATCAGCAAATCAAAATCACCTTTTTTCTCTATTTTAAGACATTTCTGTAGCCTAATACAGGGTATTGAGTGTTTAATCTATATGAAATTACTATTATGACATAATATTTGGGCGTTTCAAAATCTCTCGTTGCACCTTTAAGCGACTGAGTCGCTTCGTTAATGAGAAATTGACGTTTTAAATAGGGCCATTTTGTAATAAACCAATGGCAATTTTTTGGTGGTGTGCAACCTTATGGGGTATAGAGGTATTCTACTTGAATGGTGAAAAAAATGTTGTGATAGCCCTTATCTTATTGACAAGTTTAGGAGTAGTGTGATTTTTTAGAAGCAGAAGTCGAATTATGAGATGGTTCTATAATTTTAGGGCTAATATTGGCTTAGGCTTCACCTTTTTGGTACTATTGTGAATTTTTTGTGTTCAGGTATTTGCGATTGCGGCTTGGAATTCACTATGACACGGTTCATGACTCGAGGCGTGCTGTTTCGCTGGCGTGGTATGCCCTAATTTTTTGTCACTTTATGTCGTCATCACTGGCCCAACTTCTCCAAGATATGTACTCAATGTATCCCGTTTCATATAACTATTGTACAGGTTAATTCTCATTGTAAATCCATGTGTGTGGAAGTCGCCATTTTCTAGTTACCACAGAGATGCACATGCTCATTTGGATACATGCATACATGCATGGATTAAGAGGGTCGATGCTGTCCAAGCTTGTCCAAATTTCCTCCGGCAGGATTATTTCTTTCTTTTTTAAATATTGGGTATTTTATGGTAATATTCTCTCTAAAATGGAGATAAATTCACGTTTCATCATAATTTGTCATCAAATTTAGGTGTTCTCCAGATAAATAGAAAATTATAGTGAAAATTGTGGAATCCTTCACCAGTGGACCAATCAGAATTTGCCGGAAGTTGTGAACGGGCCAATCAAATTAGTTTATGCAAATAGGAAGGGGCTTGGGAGAGTATATGAGGCGCTGCAATTGTCGTATTCGCTGAGTCAGGAGGAAAACCACCACCGGCTTCATCCAAACCTGGACACCATACAAGGAAAATTCCGCACAAACCAGTGTATTATTGTCCCCGCCGAACGAGTTCGGAACGGGGACTATGAAATGAGCAGCGTCCGTCCATTCGTCCGTTTGTCCGTCTGTGACAAAAATGTTAACCCATGTTGTATACCATTTATCTGGAGTTCCGTAAGGGTGACAATGATGTAACTTGGTGGAAAGAAGCGGGTTGGTGAGTTCTCGACCTAA
>JAMKCH010023467.1:0-19168 GCA_023653785.1 Ophioderma brevispina
CCAATGCAAGACAGATAGTTTGGTCAAAATCCTTCAAAGACTGTGCCTTAGGAAACAAAACCTGAATGAACGGGGTCTTATGACTTACCCGATGCTTTAGGAGAGGGTTCTATACAACCCCCGGATACAACCAGAAAGATTAGTTTGTACAAGCCATTATAGTGCAAGAAAGTTGTTTTTGACCTAAATAAATTTGCAGACAGAAACAATTTTTTGTGTTATCATGCATTTGCTCTGCAATTTGACATTTTAGTATGTAAATCAGATGGTAAGCTATTATAACGACCCCATAGGTTATGTATGACCATTATATTGTTTCATTTTGAACCTCAATTACGTGACCAAATGGTAAAATGAGTGCAAGCATTATAGTTTCTGTCCTTTGGGACAATATGAAGAATTTGGACCATTTTGCAAATGTGAGCATTCTGAAAAATGTTCCCCCAGGATGACCCTTAAACATTATTGCCCTTAACTATTAAACTATAACCCACAGTTAGGACAAACTATACCTTTTTTCAACCTTAGGATATGGCCAAAGTCTGGTATAGATTTATATATTTCAGTACAATTACTCCCTACTTATATTCCTTTAGTTTATATTACAAACCTTGTCTCCCTACAAATGCATGTTCCCCGTTAGGCCCTACTTATACCTCTAGACTTTTGATTATTATTCCCCTCATTTCTAAATAGAACAACGCCAAAATGTCAGTTTCTGATTGTCCAATTTTTTTGAGGTCAACCATTATTTTATATTTATATTTTTGCACTATTAGTGCAAACCGATGTAAGAGTGGTGTTATGGAGGTGACAATGAGGAACGGAGACACTTACTTGGCATACAAGAGGATCATAGACTGTGTTGCGTAGGCCAAATACCCAGGACGGGTCCGTCGCCAAACTCGTGCGTAACCTACGTGTATACTACTCATGCGTATATCCCTACACTAGACCTTTTCATACAGTTACACAGTGCTTTATGAACATATATGGTCCACTCAGGCATGACTAGTATGCACGTAGAATTACGACTGAGTTTCGGAACGGACCCCAGCGTAATAAATAATTCCGTAGTCCCATCAAGGGGGGTGGGGCAAAACAGGTGTACAATGTTAACAGCATCAAAACCTCCACTGTAAAAATTATTTTACTCAGGTTGAGTAAAAAATGTCACAGCTCTTAAAGCAATAATGGCACATTTTTTGAAGAAGCGCCCCATTTTCAAAGTGATATTTGCACAGTTGTGTAATTGTCTAGGAAACTATACTGTGAACGAAATGAATAAGAAATGCAGTATTTTATATAAAATTGCGATTTTGTAATTACTAATTGGGATCCAGTGACTTAACGGCAGAGCTGGAATGCTACGTTTATGTCCGTCCATGATGAAAATAGTGCCACCAATCGAGAAGATTACCTCTACCTTGACTTCCTGAACCAACTGAACAACTAATGATGAGCGTAAACACGTACATGGCGTTATTCCCGGCCTATTTTACATTGGAAGGCCGTTTTTTCCAGCAGCCGTTGAATTAATTTTTTTTTTTTTTTTTTTATCGGGATCCCGATAATAATTATTCTAATACAAAATTCCTTCGTTTGTGACACACAAGACTTTTCGAGCATTACCATTCACCGTTATAGTTTACTAATCTATGTAACAATGAAACCGTGTAAAAATCTCATTTGTTTGAAAAATTGGGGGCGCTCTTAAAAAAAGTGCTAATATTGCTTTAATGTTGAGTAAAATCTTGTCAAAGTGAGTAAAACTTACTCAGTGTTGACTAAATCTTAGTCATTGTGGTAAAAATATACTCAGCTTTGTGTAAGGTTTATTCAAATTGCTAAGATTTTATCAACAGTTGAGCTGTGAACTTTTTTACTCAACATTTTGAAGTGTCTGTTCCCCAAAATAAAACGCAGTTCCCGCCCCCCCCATGCAACTGCAGTGGTGGTTCCGCTGCGTATGCGAACTGGATCAATTCTCTTAGGTTTCCCTACGATATTCAGAAAAACTGCGCTACATTGACATTTCAAGTAAATCTCGGTTCACTGGTGACCTTCAAGCTCTATAACTGTCGACAGACGTGGTCCAAGTACAGGGAAAATTATTGGAGTATCCATAACTTTCCGAGACCGATACCAATCCACGTCCTCATCAATCAAAACCAGTGAAGGAATCAGGCACACATGGTATCTGAGCTAAGGTTAGAAAGGTATGTTTGCTATATCTACAATCTTTTGTGTTTGCACGAAGATCAAATGTCAAGGTCATCATGGTGAGGCATATTTCTAATGATCGATTTAGGTTAATCAACTCAAACGTACTTAGCAGAGGCTCCAATGTTGATCCCCATAGCACTGCGGCTCAATCAATATTTTCCCCATAATTATACTCCGAATGTCAAACAAAAAAATAAATTTAATTGATATTATATCGAGCAGCTGAACAATTCGAGACAGTTTGAGAAGAATCTGTGATTCTAACTATTTTACTACTGTTTACTAATGTGTTACTACTATCAAGACTACTGTGTTAAAAGTAATTGTCCTCGATATAGTCTATACCTTTTTAAAAATCCTTAGGACCAGGTGAAATGTATACACTTTTAACACGATGAAACAAATTTTACCCCTGTTAATTTACCCCTTTCTATCTCAAAATGATCGAGGGTGACAAGTTGCATCCTCCGGGATTGGGAATCAGCAGGTAATGTTGCCTATAACAACCATCAAAACATGTTGTTCAGACTCTTGCAAAATGTCATATCTGCCGTGCACATATCCACACATTATCACGGGCCACATCACGTCTCCAAAGGTGGATACAGGGCTAAGAAGGATTTATTGCCCTCGTGGAATTTGGGGTGCGGACTGCACCCCGCACCCCCTACACCCCCCCCCCCGCGTACAGACCTAAGAAAAAAATGTAGGTTTTATTGTTATTGGTCTACTTTGACCTCGTTTGTCATTACTAAATTACTAACCTCTAAGAGGAATCCGGTAAGTCAAACAGCCATTGAGATAATTATATTATTATTATCAACAATGGCAAGCAATGTAAAAGGTTGTAAGTATTGCAAGTGTATTGCATATATTAACGGGCTTTTTTCAAATGAGTCGACGGGACACCATACATTTGACCTTTTCTTGCGTATTTTTGTTTTCATTTATTTTAAGTTTGGACACCATGACTGGTGAGTAAGAGCCAAGTGTCATCTAATGATTAGCAGAGCGTGATTTTGTTGTATGTTAAGGTGTCGCAAAGAATGCACAGCATCCATCGCGATAATACAGATTTATAACCGAACTATTCTTTCACAATGCAGTAAACAAACTTACCCAAGAGGTTAAAAGCGGCACTGGTATGGCACATTTCACAGAAATATGAACATTTCTTCATGTGATGCAAATGATAGCAGTCCATTGGAAGAATAGAGATATAGTTACATATAAGAATAACATACCCAAAGCGGCTAGGGTCATTGCGCTAAGACATCCAAGTAATTTGTAGGACAATTTGTAGGCCGTAAACCTTTAATCAACAAATAATGTTATTACGGAATATCATAAATTCGTACTCATATTGAACACACCACTTGCTGCCCATTATTTGTGTGAAGGCCAGGCATTCTGATTGGCCAGTTTACTGCCCATTATCTGCAATTATGGGTCGCGAATGCATTTTCTACATTAGATCACACGGTTTTCGGTAATAGAATAGAAAAAAGGGTTTGCAATATCATTATGGGCTCCAAATGTATCCTCGGCCGGAAAACTTAAAATAATGGGATCGGGCTGCCTCGCCCATTATTTTGTTTTTCGACCTCGGACACATATTCCCCATAAATGACACTGCATCACCCTGTATTTCGTAAATAAAAAGTGAGTTCACGGCAGTGACGGCACTAAAGGAAAGCCCAAAGCCAGATTGTGACCTGGTTTTCATGAGGGTCGTGACATATTTTGTTTTATTAGAGTATAGATTAAAAGCTAGTGTACAAAGTGAATTGATATTTATAAATAACAAATTTAGTTACTTTTGTTCAATCAGAACTGATTTGCTTCAAGAATTTGGTACGTTCAAAAGATGATTTACGTCAATAAAAGCAACACAGTTATACACGTTATTGTTAAATCTACAAGATCTTACTTAATCTTGATGTGCTGTCTCTGTTTGGGTGACACGATGATGTGCACATTACAGTGAAGATGCTGAGAAGTAATGATATTAATTTCAACGAAATTCTAATACTTCGAGCGGGGGGCAGGTGTATTCAAAGGTGGATATGATGTGTGAACATGGACTCCGAATGCACCTAAACAAGTATTTCCCCGACTAAAAAAACACCCTAAACAAGCATTTTTGTCTGTTTTGCTACCATAACAAAGTCATTTTGTCAGTTTTGGCTACCTGAAAGGAAAATGTCAAGAATTGGTCAAGCTCAGTTGACTTTACATTCATTAAATATATGTACAACATCACGAATTCCCAGAAAAAATAATACCAATTTGATGTAAAATTAACAACAATAGAGGCATTTTTAAATTTTTGCTTTTTTGACATACGAAGAAAACGGGCGGATTTCGCCACGCTTCACTTGATCAAAGCGCCCCAATTTTGCTTCCTCGTGACTCAAAGTGATGACCAAAAAACATCGTGTTGACTCGAATGTTATTGCTGACACGTAATATTGATGGATTAATGAAAAGTATAATAAAATTAGAAAAAAAAAAGTTACAGAAGGACATTTTTTTTCATTTAGTGGTGTTATTTTATTGATATAAAAACACATCGATCGCAGCCGTCATCGAATAGGAAAGTGGCACCACTGCGATCTTGATGGTACACAACGACGTAAATTATGGAGGTCATCACTTTAAAGTCAACCATTTGCCTGCGAGGTGGATTTGTCGGCATCGTTTTCGAGTAAGCTATGGGCGGAAAATTAAAGGGCAAAATATCAACAAATGTGGACAATTTTCAACTTATTTGATTTATATGTTAATCTACGTTTTACTTAAGCTTGCCAGCACTACCAAAATTTCCAAAAATTCAGAATCATGACTATTTCCTTAAACAAGTAAGCAATGCAACGTGTTGATAATATACCCTTATTATCTGGCTTTGCTCGTGTTGCTTTACTTCCAAATTACAATATGTTTTTGGATTTTGATCTCGCGTACATCCATAATTTCGGGTACGAAAAAAGCAGGAAGGACTTGTTGTTTCCATATTTCCTGTTGGAAAAAAGAGACCCTTTTTATGCGTTTTCTTGTTCACGCATCATATCCACTTTTGAATACAAGTTGGCCACCGGGACTTCGAGATGACACTAAGATTTATATCGAGAGGGTTCCCAGAAAGGCGACTTTCTGATACGATTATAGGTTAAACCACAGGGGGTTCTTTTTTGCAAAATAGAACTAGGGAATCCCACAAACATGCAACTTGTACAACACAACCAGGTTTTCTCTTAGGATTTGGGGGAACGTTAGACATACAGGAAATAATTTGTGTCACCAAAAAATGAGGATATTATAAAACAGGGGATAACCCCCGTAAAGTGGTTTAGTCACGGAGAACAGACAAAAAGTACTAGTGTTGCAATCCCAGTACAGGACACGACGTTAAGATGTCTTGAAAGCACATTTATTATGTTAAAGTAATGGACCGTATTCAATATGACGTCAGCCACCAGACATGTTGGGTGGACAAGATGCATACATTGATTCCAGGACTACAATACATTAAGCTGTCAATCGATCCATATTTAGTGATTGCACAGGGATCATTTGACAGGTGAATGTATTGGATGCGTCTATCTTGTCCACCAACATGGCTGGCTATTGAATACGGTCTTATACATGTACCATTAACACCAAACTATCTTTGTTCCAGGATCTTTCATTTCTGAAAATTTATAAAAGTGAACAAAATGAAAATTAGGGAAATTTAATCCCAGAGTATGGCCTAAAAAAATGTTGTTGCCCCTTTTGGCCTGAAAATCGGGACGGTCGGTCGGTGGGTCGATTTTTTTTAAATACCAAGACGCAAGAGAAATGCAATGTCTTTAAATTTTATTGATATCTGGAAAAGGTTAATGTATTTCAAAACAACAAAAGTGAGTTCACCCGCGACCAAATCTGCCAAGCCAAGACCCCCCCCTCCAAAACCCCCCCATGGGCCATTTGGTAGTGCAGCCACCCGATACCGTTTCCAACTGTAGCACAGAATTACTTTGTATCTAGTATGTACTTCTGTACAAACTGTCAAATGTAGAAATCCAAATTGACAGAGGCGATGTGGTTTAAATACAACGGAAGCACCGTATTGTCTGTGAAGCACACAGTGTAAGATGTCAGATGCCATCTTTTAAATCACACACAAGGTTGCCAGTATTGTACCGTGTATTCATGGACTCTATTAACATAATATCTAAAAATGGTCCAAAATTATATCAAATTTGATGTGTTTTGTTCAACCCATTACATTAACTCATTTTATGTTTATTTTTTATTTGTCATACATGTTGGTGAATGAATAAGATGTAAATTAAAAATAATAAAACATACACGCTGGTTATTTTTGACACATTCTACGTACATCAAACGACCTGTATACAGTAATATTTGAATGGCATAGTATTACATCTTCCCTTTTACACATCTGTACGTACACATGAAATGTCTACAATACATAGAACTTGCATTTACGAAAGGGGATGGGATCTGATAGTCTTGCTTGAAACAATGTGAGCGGCACAATGTTATGAGTTGAAATACCTCAGGAAAATATGTTGTGGTTTACATTTGCCGTACAATATTAAAAAATGTGCATTCATTACTGCCGGAGAACACTTGGAATTGGGTTGCCCCAAGCTTTGGGGGTTTGTATTTCAAGAATATTGGTTTTAATAATTCCATTTTTGGGGTAGTTTAAGTTTGTATTGAATTTTTGTTTTTTTCTAAATCCAAAACTTAAAAACTAAAAAATTAAAAAAAAAAAAAAAAAAGGCGACCCACGATTTCCCGATATTTTGGGTCGGTCGGAAAAGGCAAACAACCTTTTTTTAGGCCTTTTAAAGAGAACAATGTGATAAATCTTTTCTCGTTTAAAATTTCTTAGATTTATTTGTAAGTATAAGGTAACTGAAATTAGTCACAAAACCTTTTGGGATTTAAAAACAATTCCTTTAGATTCAAATATAAAATTTAATGATTTTATAAACCGTTTTAACTCATTTAAAGGTGTATTTCAAATCAAAAAGACTTTTTAAGTAAGCCTTTTAACAGATTTAAATTTTAAGTCCAAAAAAGGTTTTGTCACGTTAGAACTAAAAAAATAAGTCTAAGGAATTAAGAGAGTTGCATTTGGAGTCAATATGTTTTTCACATGTATCATGAGGTTAATAAAAACAAGATCGGACACAATTTGTGGGATTTCTGCTAGGTATTGAACGGGGCAGTGAGCAACTTGGCATCTGCAGTGGGATTTATTGTTGGTGGTATTTATTAGAGTTCGGCTACACTGATTTCATGGACGTCGAGGCCAAAAAAGTACGTATAGTAGTAATAACAAGTAAGTAGTAGTATTTTTAGTAGTAGTAAGTAGTCGTAGTAGTAGTACGTAGTAGTAGTAGTAGTGTAGTAGTAGTAGTAGGAGTAGGAGTAGGAGTAGGAGTAGGAGTAGGAGTTAGGAGTAGTAGTAGCTAGTAGGAGTAGGATTAGTAGTAGAGTAGGAGTAGTAGTAGTAGTAGGAGTATTATTATTATTATTTATTATTATTGTGGTAGTTAATCATGGCGCAAATAGGGAGATGTCCCCATCATTTTCAAGTGGGGAAACGTTTTCGAAAATACCCTTCGCATTTAGCTTTCGGGGTCCAAATAACGATTCTTATCTGCGTGCTCCAATGGTGTGCGGGGGGGGAATTCGTTCCAGAATCCAACAACAACGTGACAGAATATATCTGACCTGAAAGCCCAGCTGGTTGCATTTGCAAATATTTCCCAGTCAGGGCAGCTTCCTATTACCAATTTACCAGCCGAATAAATACCATTAAATGTATAATTCATTATATTAATGTGAACAAAAATAATAACTGTTATTCTTGCTTTCACTATATTTAACAGAAGAATGGACCAACTCGGTAATAGCTTTTAATCACTGAACCTAAACAATTTGGTTTCTGTTGATGTCCCTTTTGTATTCGTCGTCTAAATTGCGACACCAAAAATATACATGTATTTTCGAAACGCAACCGAGACTTGTCCACATCAACAGACTGGTTTGAAAAAATGCAATCAGAAATTGGGTTGATTAGGCACACGGTAGGGTTGTCAATGCCCTGAGAGAGTGACTTTATGACCCTTTATAGATCCCTGATCAGGCGTGACATGAATACGGTAGCCGCTACCATTGGAGTGGTACATCAAACTAAAACGTCAGCTTTGGGAAGGTGCCAAGGCGAGCACCAATTCATTATGCATTAATCCTGATCAGGACTATAAAGCGAGATTAAGAGCTCAATCTCCTCCCCCTCACCGAAGAGAAGAGACAAAGACTGCATTTGTATTTCTTTTTAAGTAGATGTAAGAGTGGTATTATGACTCGACATCAACAAGTTTTGGAATTCAGCGGCACGGTAGCAATCAGACGGGACGTCCCACCACAAGATCTTCTTTCTGATTCACCACTAGGTAAAGCCTCAGTTGTGCAGGCTGAGGCAATAAAGCCAACCTACTTACACACATCGTATACTGTTTCTTTATGGAACAGCTTCCCTTTGAAACCAGACAAGCTGGTTCTTTTGCTACGGTGTTACAAAACTCAGAAGCTCCTTTTGTAGATGTGTCCAGATTAGCTACAAGTGCTGATACCAGCAAATACATGGTGAATACTTGTGGAGCCGCAGTTGTCTAGAAATAGTGTTGGTATACACACAAATTGCAGTCTATTTAATTTGGAGGCTCACTATTTGGCTTTCAAAATTGATGACATTAGGAAGGTAGGGACCATGGTCCTAGAGGTGATGTAAACACCTTTTGTTCCACAAAACATTTTCTTTCACTGGAAGCTCTGGTATGTGGAGTGCCACTTGGTATTCCCTAAAAGGTACGTATATTTGTTTATTTCTGTTGATACGGGCAATATATTCTCTTTTTATTTTCTTTTTATGCTGTTTGTATACCAGTGATGAAGTGTAATAAATGATAATAAATAAATAATAAATAAATAATAAAATAAGTAAATAAATAAATAAATAAATTTCATCTGTTTGAACTACGACGGGTACGAACCATAAATCGATTTTACAATTGTCTTATAGTTGGCAGTTCTTGCCAAAAATTTGATGGTCTGATTTTTTTCCCACGCCGACAAAAAATGTCGCCACTGAGAAAATGGCATTCACATCAACAAGCCTCGACGTTTCATCACGCTCAAAGACAACGGAGGAAATTATTATTCAACGCAGATTGCATCTTCTGCAACAGAAATAGGCAAGTAGATCCGTATAACTCATGCTGACGATCGCAGAAGTCAAGATACGTCTTTCTTTGGACGCGGATGGAGAGCAATGGTATTGCAATGCAATCTGTGAATGTAGATCAAGTTAGTTCTGTTTTCGCTTTGAGCGTGATGACCCGCCTGCTTGGTTGATGATTGGTGATTGATGCCAATTTCCTCCAATTGCGCCAGACGAGATCAATGTTTTGGTACAAACATCTAATCAGCACACTCCCATTTTATTTTACACAGACTGGGCTAATCCTCTGACAGCCACTGGGGAGGAGACATGGGTGGCTGGGGTTCGCGTCTGCGGCAGCCGGGGTATTGTTTGGTCACTCTTTCATAACTGTTTCCCCGCCTCCCCGAATTCTCAGGTATTATTATGTATGGCATGAGTAGATGATGATGGACGATGATTTTGCTGACGATGCACACATGCGGATGACTGCTGGATGATGATGATGATGATGAATACGACGGTGATGATAACGATGATGATTATATTATAATGATTGTCGATTTTGATGTTGAATTACCATGATGATGTGATGATCTGATGATCAGTGATGATGGTTGATGATATATGTTGGCGACGATGATGAATGATATGATTCTAAATGAATGGCGGATTTTGATGTCGATGATGAATGATGATGATGACAGGTGTGATGATATGATGCTGGCTCCTGACGACGATGAATATAACGATGTGATTATTATTATAATGATGCGCTTTTTGAATGTCGATGACGATGAGAAGATGATGATGATGCTTATTATGGAAATGACGACTGTGATGATAAACGATGATGAGTATGATTAAATGGATGGCGATTTGATGTCGAATGACCCATGAATGATGAATGATGAGGATAATGAGATGATGAATGATGGATGGTTGATGATATGATGATGACGACGATGATTGATGATTATGATTATAATGATGGCGATTCTTGATTCGCTGATGATGATTCTGATGTTGGTGATATGATGAATGATGGATCATGACGACATGATGATAACGATGATATTATGATTATAATGATGGCGATTTTGATGTCGATGACCAGGATGATGATGAATGCATGGATGATGATGAGATTAATATGGATGATACGACGAGATATGATGATTAGTATTATAGATGGCGATTTGATGTCGATACCATGATGATGAATGATGATGATATGATGGATGATGATGGTGTTAGTAATGAATGACGAGATATGATATATGATTATAAAATGATGGCGATTTTTATGTCGAGATGATTATGCTGATGATGATGATATGAGGATGATGATGAATGACGACGGTGATTATAAAGATGATGATTATGCTTATAATGATGGCGATTTTTTGATGTCGATACCGATGGATGATGATGAGAGTATGATGATGAAGGATGGTGATGATGATGGTGTTGACGATGATGATGATTATGATATAATGAATAGGCGATTTTGATGTCGATGTGATGATGATGAGGATGTGATGATGATGATGGATCATGACGACGATGTATAAACGATAATGATTATGATTATAATGATGGCTATTTTGGAATGTCATGACGATAATGATATGATGATGATGATTATTGTGATGCTTGATGATGATGCTGATGATTGATGATGATGATGATGATGGATCATGACGACGATGATGATAACGATGATGATATGAATATAATGAATGGCGCTTTGATATCGATGACCATGAATGATGATGATGATGAGAATGGATGATTGATGATAATTATAATGAGATTACTAACGACGCTTATGATGATTATATTATAATGATGTCGATTTTGTGTCGATGATGATGATGAAATGATGAAGACGATCGTAATGATTATTGATGATGACTATGATGATGATGACTGACGATATGTTTTATTTTGATGAGTGATGATGAGATGAGAACGAAATGAGGATGATGATGATTATGAGGATGAAGATGATGATGAAGATGAATGATGGATATGATGATGAATGATGATGATGATGATGATGATTATTACGACGACGATTACGATGATGTATGATGATGTATGAGTGGTTTTTTTGGTATGAGTGATTTGATGTATGAATGATGGGTATGATGATGACTGCAATTAATTCCCGCCTTCTACAGGTGCTGATAAATACGATGAAGGAAAGGAAAGGGACAATAACACAGCGTTCCGGGTTTTTGTAAAAGCGGTCTCAGCCTGGTTTCTGTCGGCGTCACCTTTCGAGATATTCCAGCGGCTACGTTGGTGTTATTTTAGAAACCCTCTCTATGTGTTTCTAATTTTTACAAATATTTCTGACATACGTTCCTTGCTGGTGCTGAATATGTCTACCAAAATTTATGGAGCTACAGTTTGGTTAAGCGCTGGAAATGCCGCCATTACAGTCGGTAAGGGATTTTTTTCATTTTGTTCGAATTATCCACTCGCAAAACAACCTATTCATTTTTCAAAATAAACATGTTTTAATTTTTAATCAATTTTGGGATTTTTTAGTTTTTTTCTTTTTTTACATTTTTCACTTTGTTTCTTTCTTTCTGTTCTTCTTTCTTATTCCCTTCTTTAATATCACTCTTTGGTCCGTGTGCTCCGTCTTCCATTCTTTCTCTCTCGAAAATAAAAATCCATCATTTTATAATTGTTAAGTATAGCTGACATGCGCATTAAACATGGAATCTGAATGACGTCATTCTGCTTTACTAATACATTTTAGCTTATGCATACGTTTTCTTTCCTGGAAGATAAAACTCAAATTTACTAGCTTCAAAAAACATAAATCACACCTTACAACACTACATATATGCCTTTGCACACAAAATTTCATAAATTTTTAGTCACAAAGGCACAGTAATAACCAATCAAATAAAAGAATACCCTTTGTATTCAATTCACTTTGCTATAGTAATTAAGAGTGCAGAACCTTCGTAAACGATAGTTAAACTTGAATTATTTCCATATTTTCTTACCAAATCAGGCTTAATCGTAAAACGGTATTTGGCTGTAGTGCCCTCCTGTTTGGTGGCTGGATTTTCAAAATTAAGAAGTGTGACCTTACGGTTAGTGGGATGTTAAAGTCTGTCTCGGGAGCAATAATCGTCTTGCGTTTCTTTATTCGGTATTTTCTTTAGATGTGAAGAAGTTCACCACTTTTGCTGGTATCGCGTTCCCTACTCCATGATGAGTAAGTTTTTTCATAATTGACGAAAATAGTGTTCTTTTTATAAGGGCGGACGTCCAATGGACGTATCGTTTCTCCTTAGACAAACACCTCACAACATACCGTAAATTCAGATTTTATTTTGTTAATCTATGCGAGGGTAATTGTTGTATTACACCGTACAAAGAATCCGGTAAACTGAAACAAACAATATTTTGGTTTGTACAGAAAACAATTCAAGTCGAGAATTTAGAGCAGACGCATTTGAAATAATGTGGAACGTTTTAATAATTTAAACTAGTGATATATTATCAACACACAAAAAACACATAAAACAAATACTATCTGTCCCACAAGGATCAGTGCTTGGACCACTTTGGTTTCCATGCAAACCTCACCATTCAGAAATATTATAACAAGTTATGGACTTCAATACCAACTTTTAGGATGATGACACGCAAATCTATATTTCATTTGATACATCACAGGAGGTCGCGCATGATTCTATTAGGCCCATGTCACTTGGAAGATTTCAAAGTTTCACAAAATTGGCAGGGTTGCGGAAAGTTTCAGAAAGTTGTATAATGTTACACAATGATGTTGCGTAACCTTCAGTTATTGTGTTTAACTTTTTGTCACTTTGCACAATTTTTTTAACTTTTATGTAAACTTTGTGCAACTTTGCATATTTTTTTGCAACTGTGTATATCTTTATGCAACTTTGCGCAACTTTGAAATTTTACCTAGCTTGTGGCTACTTCTCGTAACCTTACAGAACTTTTTGCCACCTTGTGCAACTTGTAACTTTGCGCACTATGCAACTTTTAGTACCCCTTAAATTTAGGTAACATTTTGTAACTTTGCGTAACTCTTTTTACAACTTAGCGAACTTTGTGCAATTTTGTATAACTTTTTACAACTTTGTGCCACTTTTTGCCGCTGTGCGCAACATTTTGTAACTTTGTGCAACTTTGCTTAACTTCTTGCATCTTTGTGTAACTTTCCACAACTTTTTCTAACTTTGTGAACTTATGACAACTTGAGCTAACTTTGTTGCATTTCTGTATAGCACATTCCAACACTTAAGTGACTAAGGAGTGGTGGTGGTGTTGGGGGAGATAGGGACTAACTACAGATTTTTCCATTATTTATTAATTACAGCTCAGTGAGAAAAACCTTTTGGTTGAGCCAAAGTCATGTAGGTCATGGGATGATCGATCATTCAGTGTGGCTGCTCCTCGTCTTTGGAATTCACTCCCCAATCACATCCGTGCCTGTTCATCTATTGAGTCATTCAAGGCTGTGCTCAAAAACCATCTTATGAAACTGAACAATTGCTTATGATTATGATATGTTAATGTTTTGAAATTGTACTTTGATTTGCTATGTTGTGCTCCCATGAGCCATGAGCGCTTTTGAGCGGATGTGGGCACTTTATAAGCAGCGACAAAGATTTGCAAGAATCGGAATGAAATAACAGACGGAGAAGGCGTTACCTGGTGTCGGTCCCATGTACAGAAGTGCCGTACTAGCAAAGGTTAAACACCTTCAGTGAGAGTGAAGAGAAAGCCAAACGTCCCATAATAGTTAATCCGTCCTTTCATCTTTTGTGTTGCAATTGATATGATTAAAAGCAATACAGCACATTTTTTGAAGAGCGCCCCCAATTTTCATTCAAAATTGCTAATTTGGCACAGTTAATGTTGGTTAATTAAATGCGTATTTATTATAAAAATAGCGATTTGTATTAGAATTGGGATCCACATATTGTACTTACGGCAGAGCGGAAATGGCTACGTTAATGTCCGCCCATGATAAATAGTGCCACCTCAAGAAAATTACCTCGATTTGACTTGCCTGACCAATAAAAACAACTAATAAACAACTAGGGATTAGCGTAGATACGTACATGGCCGCTATTTTCCGGCGATTTCATATTGGAAGGCCGTTTCCAGCAGCCGTTTGTGAATTATTATCGAGATCTTCCGATAATAATTATCTAATTACCAAATTCCTTCGTTTGCGACCATACCATTTTCGAGCTAACATTCACAGGTATATTTTAGGCTACTTACAGCCCTTCTCCATCAACCGTGTAAAATCTTCAAAATTTTTGAAAAATTTGGGGGCGCCTCTTAAAAAAAAAAAAAAGTGCTATTATTGCTTTTAAGGAAGCCACTTTCTCAAAGTACACTGTTAATTCTATCAGCAGGAAATTTGGTAGCGGCGGTGACACTTTACTCTTATTACTATCGAGAATTTGTATGATGGGCTGTTTGTTACAGAATTTGCTTAAACAGATTGGTAACATGATTTGCTACAACCCATGCATTCTCGATTCTCGCCGTAACGTTTAGATAGCGGGTTGTATATCATATCATTATTATTACTATTGTGTATTACTTATCTCACTTGCTTGGTATTGGAAATAGGCAATAACGCTTTATTACAATTGAACCTCTATCATACATGTAGGATTGATATTCAACAAAATCATTTCCCCTGACTATAACATTTTTGTTTTTTTTTTGTGTTTCTTCTTAAATGAATTTTAATGTCAGTCATGTTTTTTTTTTTTCAATTAGAATGTCTTACTGTCCCGCTTGATTAGGTGGCCCTTGAAACCCACTGCAACTGCCCGATAGCCGTTATCACCGGTAATTAGCCCTCACGGACTCTGACGTACTTTAACTGCCTGCCATGCAGGGTGTGAAGGCGTCGCTCAAGATGTAATTTATTGTTGGTCTTGTGTCCTCGAATTGGTTTTGGTTTCTTTGTTTTCGTGTTTTGATTGTTTTGTCAATTAATCAAAACAAAAAAAAAAAAAACAAAGCAAAAAGCATATTTACTTCTTGAAATGTGGCATTGCGGCGTGAACTCCGCTGCCGTGCTAGGATTCCCCTTACGATATACTTTGAAGAGTTTTTCAATGGGCATTACAGTGTATTGCAACACTAACATGTGGAACCTCGCCCATTCAAAAGGACACCCTCTTGTGTAAAATTAATAGCACGATTTCCTGCAAGAAGTGTGGCTACCTGGGAACAGATCAGGATACTACTTGTGGTTATGGAACAGCACCACTGACAATGGAACATATCTTGGTCTTCCCACGGTTGGGAGCACAGTGCGCAGACATATTTGGTGATCCATATTGTGCTTGGAAAGAAGAAATAAGAAGAATAGGCCACACGGTGTTTATTTTTTTTTAGCAGTAACCTGCAAATGCCGCATTGAAAAGTCCATAAAGTGTAACTTTTTTGGTTGAAGGAGTTTTTTTTTTTGTGCATCTTTTCGGGTATTCCCGATCTCAGCCATTTTTTGCACAACTTGTTTTACAAGAGATGTGTTTTTGCAGTGAAAAGGCCTTTTTGAGGCCGAGGTTGGCCGAGTGGTCTAGGCGCTGAACTGTCGGCAGGTATAAGATCGACCAAGCGGCCCTGGTTTGAGCCCGAAGAGTCGGGTTTCCTTGGTCATACTCAATAGTTTTTTCCTATAATGTCCCGGGAAATTGCATAAATCACGCAGCAATTTATGTGAGTGTGAATATGGAAATTTCTCCTCGCTCCCACCCATTCGTAGAAATGTGGCAGGTATATGCAATGGGTGCCCCGGCCGCCCTCATGGTTCGGAAGTCCCATGTAAAGCTGTTTTTTTGGTCCCCGCGTGTTCCCCCAGTGGGAGTGTGCATCCTCATGTGATCAGGGCCAAACTGGTAAAAAGTGTGCAAGACCTTATCGGAAAAGAGTAGGGGGTTCATCCCCGGGGGTCTGTTCTTACCTGCACTCACCTCTCTAGGTACCATAGTTTTGTCCGTGTTGGCCCCACTTAAATGGGCGTTGTGGACAACACAAAGTAAACAAAGACAAGACAAGAAACAAAAAACTATATATTTCGAAAACTTTAGTCGGTCTGAGGCACAATACTGATTCTAAACAACCATGCCCGAGATTACTTATTGTGGCCCAAACAGCTATAACTACATACAATACATCCTTTACAAGAGCTACATTTGTGGAGTTTTTACTGAAAACATCCTTCCTTAAAAAGACACCTTTTTTTTAGAATGTTTTCTTTTAAAAAAAGACAAAACTTAAAAAAAAAAAAAAAAAAAAAAAAACTTATATAGGCAAGAATGTTTCAAACCTATATAGTTTGATATTTTTCTCTTAAAAGAACTTTTTTAATTAGACATTTTTTTTTTTTTTATCATTTTTTTTTCAGTTTTTTTTCATTTTTTTTCTAGTTTTTGTGTCTCAACTTTTCTAGCCAAGAGAATGCGCCGCAGGCCCATATATATTTACTAAACTAGAAAAATCCTCTTTTCTCTCTTTACGGAATAAACCTCAAATACTAGATTACAGTTTTTTATTCCGTTATTTTATAGGACAATTCGTACCATAGTTAACTCTAGTAAATACTCCCACAATGAGCAGATACACCCCACACTGTAAAAATACGTATCCCACAATGTCCCTATGTTATCTTTGTAAAAATACTCCCACAATGATATCTTTCTTTTTGAAGTACATACATACATTGCATAACATACAATCCATAACCCCCCCCCCCCATACATACATACATACATACATGACATAACATAATACATACAACTGTCCCCCAAAAACCCTATACAATCAGATTTAATTTTTTTTGGCCAAAAATTTTAATTTCATCTCAACTGGAGTTTTTTTTTTTACTGCTTCTTTTTAGAAGAGTTCCAGCCCGTTTTCATTAGATTTTTTTTCGTTTTTGGTGTAAATTTGGGGGGAGGGGGGGGGGGTCTGGTTCAGGAGTTTGTTGTCTGGCTAATATATTCGGAGAGAGTTTTTGAAGAACCTGTTTGGACCTTTTCCGCCTATCCTGATATCAACAAGTTTGTGCCATTGAAAATCACCCTTCAAGACATTCCCTAAGTGCTGCTTTCTTTGTGAATATAACATACTTTTATAACTTTATAATGTCGCCATTGTTTTTAATAAATACATGTAGCATTGGGATATTCAATTCCAAACAGTCCTTTTTTTTGTCTCACGTGTACTCCAGGTTTTCAGCCAGAGGTAAGAACCATAAAAACCCCCTTGTTGAAAGTAACTGATAACCTTTTGGGGGAACACAACGATTCCTTTCCTTTATAGCTCCCCCCTTTGTTTTGTTTTGAACACTGCTTTTTTCTTCATCATATTCCTCACTGGCATTTTGGAGGCAGTGGGAATAGGGGCAGCGTAAATTGTCCCCCTCCCACATTAAGCGTTGTCCACACATTTGTTCCTCAAGACGATTTGTAGACTGTTTTTTTAGTTTTCAGCACAAATTTCCACCATAATTTTCCAGAATTTCATGATTATTGTCCCCTAAGAGTGAGACCCTCATTTCACCCACAACATTAATCTTTTCCTGTTTTGCTTTTCCCATCATAAACAAGAATATTTGATTAGTGGTTTTCCAATGGCATGATAATACATTCCCTCGGATCTTGTACAAATATTCTTTTGTTGTGAAAATGGTTTAATCCCAAAATGATGCTACACTGCCTTTATACCTTTAGTTTTCTTGAACCTTCAGGTGGAACTGGCCCAAGTGTAATTTTATTCCTTTGTGTTTTCAACCTGACAATATCTCTGGTTAGGGTCATCAAATTGGATGGAATTAAAAGCGAGGAATTTTAGCTTTTTTAGGTCTAAGCCTACGAATAGTGGTCAAATTATCTTTGGCAAAAATGCACATTTATATTTTTTTTTATAATTTTTTTTAGTTTGATGTATAGTTGTTTTTTTGCGACAGTCCTTGTAACATACCATACATACATACAATACATACATACATACATCATACATACATACATACATACAAATGCATACATACAATACAATCGCCTATCCGTTTGGAACTGGTTCCCCTATCGTTTAAAACACGGTTTCAGCACGATTGGAAAACTGGCCAACGGCCGAAAACCGTGGCTTTAACCGTTGGCTTAAGTTTTTGGAGCACAACTTCTTAATTTATAATGGTTTTTTTAATTTTTTTCTCCTCCCTTTATTTTCTTTCTTTCCTTTTTCCTTGTCCCGTCAATCAGATAAGTCCCGGTTAGTTCCAACTGTTCGTGCAATCACGCTACAATCAGACATTGAGTACAACACCATATAATAGCACCACAGCTGTTTTTTCTGGTACATGTTTTTTTTCTGAAACGTGTGGTCCAATTCTTACATTTGTTCTTTGTGTTTTGTTTGTCTATCTGGTAAAAAAAAAAAAGCTCCCGGGTATTCCACATACCTTTTATTGACTGGAACTCCCAGATCGAACGTAGCCTTTAAGGTATACTTGTGTTTTAACTTTTGATTTTTAAATCTTAATATGAACAGAAGTACTCGTAATTACACCAGTGCTCCCCACTAGGAAAGGCAAATAACTGAAATTTGCCCAGATGTTGAAACTTCAGGGGTATGAGGCCTTTCCCCTTGGCTTTGTTG